>JAAAWM010010045.1:0-33105 GCA_036873465.1 Thinopyrum obtusiflorum
GTGAGAAACTTTCCGGAGCGCAACTCAATTACCCCATCTATGACAAAGAGCTATATGCTTTAGTGCGAGTTTTGCATGAATGGGAACATTACCTCCGCCCTCATGAATTCATCATCCATACCGATCATGAAACACTCAAATACCTAAGTTGAACAAGCGTCATGCTAAGTGGAGTGAATTTATTGAGTCATTTCCTTATGTCATCAAGTATATTAAAGGTAAGGAAAATGTTGTGGCGGATGCACTTTCCCGTATATGCATGCTTGTTACTCAACTTGAATTGAATGTCATTGGCTTTGAGCACATAAAAGACTTGTATGAGCATGATCCTACTTTTGCCATCCCTTATGCCAAATGTTTGACGCATACATCTTGGGAACGCTATTATATCAAAGATGGTTATCTTATGAGAGCTAACAAACTTTGCATCCCCGAGTCTTCTCTTCGTTTGTTGCTTTTGCAAGAATCTCATGGAGGAGGACTAATGGGACATTTTGGACGTGACAAGACCCTTGCTACGTTCTCTAAGAACTACTTTTGGCCTAAGATGTTCCGCGACGTCAACCGCTTCACCAACCGATGCTCTACATGTCGCAAAGCTAAGTCTAAAGCTCAATCTGGGGGGGGGGGGGGGGGGGGGGGGGGGGGGGGGGGGGGGGGGGGGGGGGGGGGGGGGGGGGGGGGGGGGGGGGGGGGGGGGGGGGGGGGGGGGGGGGGGGGGGGGGTTTTGTGCTTGGTTTTCCTAGAACTAGAAATGGCAAGGATTCCGTTTTTGTTGTTGTGGACCGATTCTCCAAAATGGCTCATTTCATTCCTTGCAACAAGATAGACGATGCTTCACATGTTGCCAATCTCTTTTGTAGGGAAATCTTGCGTCTACATGGAGTGCCAAAGATGATTGTCTCGGACCGCGACGTCAAGTTCTTGAGTTACTTTTGGAAGACCTTATGTGCCAAGCTCGGAATCAAGCTACTATTCTCCACGGCATATCATCCACAAACCGACGGCCAAACGGAGGTGACGAACCGTACGCTCTCCACTCTACTACGCGTGTTGATAAAGAAGAACATCAAGGAGTGGGAGGAGTGCCTACCTATCACCGAGTACGCCTACAACCGTGCAAGACATTCGACTACCGGCAAGTCCCCCTTCGAGGTCGTCTACGGCTTCAACCCGTTGTCCCCATTGGACATTCTACCTCTACCATTCCAAGAGCGCACAAACATGGACGCGAGTGCCCGAGTCAACCACCTCAAGAAGATGCATGAAGATACAAGGCACACCATCGAGCGCCAAGCACAACGACTCGCGACCAAGCTCAACGTCACCAAGCAACCCATGATATTCAACATTGGAGATCTTGTGTGGCTACACCTTCGCACCCCCCCCCCCCCCCCCCCCCCCCCCCCCCCCCCCCCCCCCCCCCCCCCCCCCCCCCCCCCCCCCCCCCCCCCCCCCCCCCCCCCCCCCCCCCCCCCCCCCCCCCCCCCCCCCCCCCCCCCCCCCCCCCCCCCCCCCCCCCCCCCCCCCCCCCCCCCCCCCCCCCCCCCCCCCCCCCCCCCCCCCCCCCCCCCCCCCCCCCCCCCCCCCCCCCCCCCCCCCCCCCCCCCCCCCCCCCCCCCCCCCCCCCCCCCCCCCCCCCCCCCCCCCCCCCCCCCCCCCCCCCCCCCCCCCCCCCCCCCCCCCCCCCCCCCCCCCCCCCCCCCCCCCCCCCCCCCCCCCCCCCCCCCCCCCCCCCCCCCCCCCCCCCCCCCCCCCCCCCCCCCCCCCCCCCCCCCCCCCCCCCCCCCCCCCCCCCCCCCCCCCCCCCCCCCCCCCCCCCCCCCCCCCCCCCCCCCCCCCCCCCCCCCCCCCCCCCCCCCCCCCCCCCCCCCCCCCCCCCCCCCCCCCCCCCCCCCCCCCCCCCCCCCCCCCCCCCCCCCCCCCCCCCCCCCCCCCCCCCCCCCCCCCCCCCCCCCCCCCCCCCCCCCCCCCCCCCCCCCCCCCCCCCCCCCCCCCCCCCCCCCCCCCCCCCCCCCCCCCCCCCCCCCCCCCCCCCCCCCCCCCCCCCCCCCCCCCCCCCCCCCCCCCCCCCCCCCCCCCCCCCCCCCCCCCCCCCCCCCCCCCCCCCCCCCCCCCCCCCCCCCCCCCCCCCCCCCCCCCCCCCCCCCCCCCCCCCCCCCCCCCCCCCCCCCCCCCCCCCCCCCCCCCCCCCCCCCCCCCCCCCCCCCCCCCCCCCCCCCCCCCCCCCCCCCCCCCCCCCCCCCCCCCCCCCCCCCCCCCCCCCCCCCCCCCCCCCCCCCCCCCCCCCCCCCCCCCCCCCCCCCCCCCCCCCCCCCCCCCCCCCCCCCCCCCCCCCCCCCCCCCCCCCCCCCCCCCCCCCCCCCCCCCCCCCCCCCCCCCCCCCCCCCCCCCCCCCCCCCCCCCCCCCCCCCCCCCCCCCCCCCCCCCCCCCCCCCCCCCCCCCCCCCCCCCCCCCCCCCCCCCCCCCCCCCCCCCCCCCCCCCCCCCCCCCCCCCCCCCCCCCCCCCCCCCCCCCCCCCCCCCCCCCCCCCCCCCCCCCCCCCCCCCCCCCCCCCCCCCCCCCCCCCCCCCCCCCCCCCCCCCCCCCCCCCCCCCCCCCCCCCCCCCCCCCCCCCCCCCCCCCCCCCCCCCCCCCCCCCCCCCCCCCCCCCCCCCCCCCCCCCCCCCCCCCCCCCCCCCCCCCCCCCCCCCCCCCCCCCCCCCCCCCCCCCCCCCCCCCCCCCCCCCCCCCCCCCCCCCCCCCCCCCCCCCCCCCCCCCCCCCCCCCCCCCCCCCCCCCCCCCCCCCCCCCCCCCCCCCCCCCCCCCCCCCCCCCCCCCCCCCCCCCCCCCCCCCCCCCCCCCCCCCCCCCCCCCCCCCCCCCCCCCCCCCCCCCCCCCCCCCCCCCCCCCCCCCCCCCCCCCCCCCCCCCCCCCCCCCCCCCCCCCCCCCCCCCCCCCCCCCCCCCCCCCCCCCCCCCCCCCCCCCCCCCCCCCCCCCCCCCCCCCCCCCCCCCCCCCCCCCCCCCCCCCCCCCCCCCCCCCCCCCCCCCCCCCCCCCCCCCCCCCCCCCCCCCCCGAAGACTTACCTGAGTGATTGGGCGAGGTCTAAATGACCTTAGCGCAAGGAGAATAAGGTGAAAACTTGGTCCTATGAATTTAACCTCAGACTCTCCAACTAGACATACAGTTGTCACAACAACTGGAACTGGTCCAACAAGTCATGTGTCTTCATCAAGCAGCTAGTTCTATCACTTCACTTCCATTTAATTTTGTACTTTGTCGTGAAGACTTTGCCTGCTCTATGTTCGAAGACTTTTTGTTCCACGTTTTGTTTTATCTTCAGCCTAGCAGCTCTTAAGTGTGTATGCTTGTATGTTCGCATGTTTTACTGTTACTTCTATCTTGTTTGCATGCTATCTTTAGTCTTGATGACTTTATTCTCTCATCGATTGCATGCTTAGCTTAGTTTTACTTCTCCCTAGCATTGCTTCGTACTGCTATTGCTTCCGCATCTTCGAAGAATTTTCTTGTTTTGAAGAGTTTGATAAAAAACTCTCTCATTCACTCCCCCCTCTGGTCGATAACTATCCCTTTCACCAGGCTCGCTTGCCAGCGTCAACTATCCTCTCTCTCAAGACCTCTCTATCTCTCTGCGGCATTTCATTGAATAACTGATGTGCGCAGTATGACAGTCTTGTCGTGCAACTCGTGGTCGCCGGAGCTGAAGGAGGAGGCTCACTAGGGAGGAGGCGGAGCCCTCGCGACATGGTTGGAGTGCATGCGGAGCGAGAGGAAGCTGCATGCAAGCTCTGCTTTCACGAGTCACACCTCAGATCCGTGCGCACGCCATACCGCCTCTCCGGATCCAATGCCACCTCGAAGACCACCAATCACATGTCATCGTCACCACGTAGGCACCTCCAGGGCAGTTCCAGTTCTGCGACGACATGGTGAGACAAAGAAGAAACATGTCAAGCACGCCAACTACAGAAGGCATGTTGCGACTCTACACCTCCGACTATCATCATTGTTGCCAAACTCAACGCGAAACCACCACATTGTCGGTTGGGCACAATGTCATGAGCGCGTCTAGCACATGGAGAGCGTGAACGAGATCCATAGGTATTCAAGACGACGCCCGAAAGAGTGAAGCGGCAATGCCGACACTGTTGCCCTACCTGATTGTGCCTTAGGCTTTCACTCAAAAAACTGGATCCAAGGGTGTGCATGGGGATGGAATCCATGGCTGCATGCCTGCACCTTCAAAAGGGTGAAACGACGTCCATGGACGCCGACGCTGTCAGCCGGCAAAAACCTGACAAGCTTTCGCCCGGAGCATCACCCAACACCACACCTCCCACGAAGCCACCGCAACAGCACCACCAAAGAGCCACCACAAAACCACATGGCACCAGCAGCTTACGCCGGCAGGTAGATCCGCGAGCACGACTTGCAGAATCAATGAGGTGCGCCCTGACTTGCTGAATTGATATCACTTTCACACAAACACATACATGTTAATCAAGTTTTTCTAGTGAGAATGACAGAAGATGCACTTGGGAATTATTAACTTTTCTGTGAGGGTGGTAATGTTATTATTTGTACGCTCAACATTCATAAGAACGTGCATACGTATGGAGTTGTTTGGCACATGCAGCAAAACGTATTTGTGCAATTCACATGGGTGGATCCATTCTTCCTTCCCTAATTATAAAAAAAAAAGTCTTATATTTTGAGACAGAATGAGTACTTTGCTAGCACTGGATGCATTCCATTATTCACACCCACACACATTAGGGTGGTTTAAGTTGTTTTAAAAAAAAGGTGTAAGTTGATCAAAAGAATCTTGTACTACATAAAATGTAGAGTACGTTATCATGGTGTAGCACGGCACGTGTACGTCAACCACGGAAAATAAAAAAGAATAATAAACATGTGAGACAGGATGAAGATGAATAGAGTAGAGAAGATACGCCAGATGGTGCAAAGCTGTGATGAACTTTTGGGGCAAAGCTGTGGTCCAAAAAAGCGATGGGTGCTCCCTCACACCTCAGCAGGAGACGCACTAGGCACCAAAGCACAGCCCACAGATGAGATGATACCGGTCACATGACATCCAGCAGAAAAGAAGACTAATCTTCATGAGATAATAGTATAATGCAGAATATGGCGAGACCAGTAATAGCTGGCAGTCCTGTAGTAGGATTGCCGTTAATGGAAACAAAGATGCTTTTTCCAAGGCAAGGCGATGAGGTGGACAGACGCTCGCAAGTTGCAACATTTGGAGGCGGATGGCGACAACAGAGAGAGGCGGCCCGAGATGATGTAGGAGTAGCTAGCATCCGTCCCGGTCCCCAGAACAAAATTCAACTCAGACAAGTAAACAAGGAGCCGATTCTGGAGATAATAAATAAATAAATAAATAAATGGTGGAAGGACAGGTCCATAGCCAAAGCCATAACACAAAGAAAGGAAAAGGGAAAGAGAGAGACGACTGGGATAGATAGATAGATAGATTCCATCTCTTTTTTCTTTTTTTTTGCTCCAGCTCCCCCCCCCCCCCCCCCCCCCCCCCCCCCCCCCCCCAACAACCTGGAACCACCTCCTGGAAAACCTTGCAGCTTGCTTCTTCCTCCCATTGTTGAACCTTGAGAGTGGACAGACGTGTAGGAGCTCACTTCTCTTGCCTCCTGGAAGCGAATTGCGCCAAATAATAAAAGGCGCCCCGCCATTTGGGGCCTCCACCTCCACCTCCTTGCCTTGCCTTGCTTGCACAACTCTCCCACAAAAGACGCGGCGGGTGCCTTGGCCTACTACCATTTGATTTGATCCCACTGTGGTCTGCTCTCGGCGATGGAGCCGGATGAGCTCCTGAGGAAGATACGGGTGCTGGAGGAGGGCCAGGAGGAGCTCAAGCGGGAGATAGGCAAGCTTATCCCCGGCCACTCCTCCGCGTCTCCGTCTCCACCTCCGCCTCCGCGCCGCCCCTTCCCCGCGCTGCAGCAGGCTACGTCGTCGAGGGGCCGCGCTCTGGCCTTGCTTCACCAATCCTCCTCCTCCTCCTCGCGCCCGCAGCGCCCCGGGCTCTCCGACAGGCACTGCCACAGGATACTGCAGTCGCTGGGGCAGGCCGTGCATGTCATTTCCCTTGAAGGCAAGGTCTTGTACTGGTGAGCTTCCTTCCTTGCACCTCTTGCCTGCCTGCCTGCCTGCCTGCTCAATGCTCATCAACTGTTTGATGGAATGCTGCTGCACCACACGATTGGACTGTAATACTATTATTGGAACCATTTCCATATATAGGGCCCGGGAGTGAACAAATGCTGCAGCCAACTATACACAAATCAAGACATGACCCCAAACTTTAGTTTGAAACAATGATTTCTCCTTCAGGCTTGCATTCAACTGTTCGCTGTTCCATTAGCCGTATCTTGCATGCCATTGGAAAACCAGTTGTGTGTTGGGAGGAATTCAGTTGTTAAATTCACAAGGATGGATGTTATGTTCATAGTTAGTACACGTCCAAGGCCGAGGGTGGGGATGTGCCGCCTCATCTAAGCCACTGCCCGCAGGGCTTGCTTTCATATCATAGAGAGGCTTCAAAGACTATATGGAGAGATCACAAACCTTGAATGCTCTTCCTTCTATTGAGTATTGAGCATAACTGTTCTGCGATTATAGTGTGGGCCACCTAATAAACAAATATAATACTTCATCTGTTCCATAATGTAGTGTGTATAGATTTTTTCAAAAGTCAAACTTTGCAAACTTTGACCAAGTTTATAGAGAAAATTATTTTTATCTACAATACCAAATATATAAAATATGTAACTACTTATAGTGAATGTAATGATATATGCTTGGCATTCTAGATGTAAATGTTTTTTCTCGAAAAACTTGGTCAAAGATTGTGAGGTTGACTTTTCAAAAAATCTATATGCACAATGTTATGGAACGGAGGGAGTAAATTATATGGTGTGCCCCACCTAATGATAAAATTGTAATATCATGTGTTGGAACAAGCTAATTGGATTTAGAAGGTATTTTGGTTGCTGCTTGTCATCTTTTATCATGTGTTGGAACTTGATATGGCAAGGTTAGGTTAACTCGAGTGATAAAACTGAGAAAGGGTTCTCATAAAGTTACTGGACGTATCATTTCAAGTTTTTTTTTCTGCCTTGCTGCATAATTGAATGTATCGCTAAAAAATATAGTGTGCTGTTTTAGTATTTTGTTTTACATAGTAAAATAAACAAACTTAACCTCTCAAAAAAGTAAACAAATCTGGAAGCATCATGTGTGCCTTTTAAGACCTGTGATCTCAGATTAGGATAAAAAACGTCAACACTTTGTGCCTAATCCCGCATGTCTTTGGGACCTTTGTAATAATGATGGATATTTATCAGGGTTGCATTTTCCCCCCAAATATTTTGCTTATCGTGATGCATGTAATTGGTGTAATGCTCTTGTCTGCTCGCCGGCTCGGCTCAACAAGTAGGAAATCTTTCTTATGAAATATGCATTTCATGATGCACCTCATGGCCGTTATCTCTGTTTTATGCTATGAATAAGTACATCTTACACTATTTTTCTTATAAAAATGTACATCTTAATACTAAGTTCTCCCATTTTTTCTGTAACCTAGGAACCGATTTGCCGAGCATCTATATGGCTATTGTTCATCAGAAGCGATTGGCCAGGATCTCCTTGAATTAATCTGTGATCCTTGTGATTTCAGTCCAGCACATGAGATTATCCGTAATATATTTATGGGCAAGTGTTGGAGAGGGAAGTTTCCTGTCAAGCACAAGTCAGGAGAGCGGTTTTCTGTTGTTGTGAATAACACTCCTTTATATGATGAAGATGGTAGCTTGGTGGGCCTCACCTGTCTGTCAGGTGATGCACGGATATTGGAGGAAATAGTTGGTCCTTCAGTCGTAGGGAAATCCTATCCAAATTCAGCAAAGCCCCATTTACAAGTTAACAACAAGCCTAAAAGTGGCTTGCCACAAAAACGTTTGTCAGACTCCCAACAACCTCTACAATCTGCCATCACGTCTAAGATAACAAATTTGGTGAGTCGCATTTCTGAGCAAACAAAAGAAACGGCTGCACTGTTGGTTTCAATAGAATGTTTCTCTTCTGGTATTTCTTCTTAATTTATTTTCCTAGTGTATTCTTTTCTTGATTTCTAGAATGACAACACAGGCTACAAAGGTTACAAGTAGAGTTCGTTCTCGGATCAGGTCAGGTCAGAGTTGCGACGAACAGGATGGTAATGGTCGCCAGGGTCAGTATTCTGATCATGATGCCAGGGAAGAGTTGACATCAAGTGAAGCAAGCACCCCAGGCGGGGATGTACTGCATGGTGCCTTTGTTACCGAAGAGAAGTCACCTGTGAACTCAAGAAAAACAAATAGTGATGATTCAGGACAAGGAAAAGGAGGATTTCAGAAGATTTTTAGTTCAAAGGCAGAGGCATTATTGACCAAGAAGGGGATATCATGGCCTTGGAAAGGAAATGAAAACGATGGTGGTTGTGGAAAGAATAACATGACTTCACCACCGTTACATGATAAGCAAGAGAACACTCAGATTCGTCAGGGAGTACCAGTTCTAGAGCCTATCATAATTCCAGACAGCAAGGACACTGAATACGCCCAGGCAGGCAAATATGAGGTCTCAGGTTCCTGGTGGACTTTCAACAATAACAGCACAAGTAGTACCATGAGCAGCACTGTAAGTAGTAATAGCAGTCCTATCGAGAGAGTAGATTATGAAGCAGACTGCCTAGATTATGAGATCTTGTGGGAAGACCTAACACTTGGAGAACAAGTAGGTGAAGGTAGTTAATTCTCACTTTACCCTGGTTCTCCTTTTATTTTCGAGAGAGAAATTGCAATTCCCTCTGGCTGCAGATGTGGATACTCACATCTCTTGTTGACATGTACTTCAAATGATTTATGCTGCATGGAAGTTGGTATTGCTATCCTATTCCTTTCTAAATAGAAATCACTCATTTCCTCTATGTTCATGTTTGATCCACGCAGGTTCTTGCGGAACAGTGTATCATGCTTTGTGGTATGGATCGGTATGCATAGTCTACCGTAATTATGGGTAAATATTTAAACCTTAAAAATATGTTTTGAATGTCTATCAATGCCCCTGTAGGATGTGGCAGTTAAAGTATTCTCCAGGCAGGAATATTCAGAAGAAATGATACGTACCTTCAGACAAGAGGTTAGACATCCATATCTAAATACACTTGTTGTTCACTCTCAGTTGGATATTTTGTTAACAGAACTATAGTGTACCCATTCTGTTGTCGAGTCAGATACTTGGTAATTTGACTCCCTGGTATTCACAGAACCGATATTAGTTTTTTTATGAGACATGATAGTTATTTTCGTTATTCTATGTTGATGTAATCATGTAGATAAAAATGAAGAAGAAAGGATACAATTTTTTTTGTACAGTGTTGACACATCTTCACCTTGTTTCTTTCGTATATAGTTTTTTTGTGGGCTGTTGCAATCAACAGTACATTGTTAACTTTCTAGTTTCCTAGTTTGTGGTCATGATTGCATTTGCTTCCGCCTAATATGTAGGTGTCACTGATGAAGAAGCTACGTCATCCCAATATTATACTTTTCATGGGTGCAGTTGCTTCTCAGGAACGGCTTTGTATTGTTACGGAATTTCTCCCACGGTATGCTTTACATCTCCTACATGTCTTATCGTTGGTAATTACTTTCTCCTTTGCTTGGTGCAAAAGAAGGATTAGGTCACTACACAGTCTATCTATATGGCTTATGATCTCATTCAGTAAAAGTAATAGGGAGTAATAACAGTAGGGTATGTGTATTGTGCCGACTGCCGAGTTCTTAACTATCTGGCACAATTTTAAATCTGGTTAGTATTTTTAGGTGAGTTGTCCGAGTAGTAACTGCCTACTTCTTGTTTTCACTGTTCCTCAAGTCGGCTGGTATTTCAATGATGTATTCTGTTTCAGAATTTCAAACATTAACATTCAGGCCAATATTTCTTATTAATTATGTATCACACTGTACTGAGTCCTGTCATGCAGAGGGAGCTTGTTTCGCTTACTACGAAAAACCACTGGCAAGTTGGATCCAAGACGGCGAGTTCACATGGCTATAGACATCGTGAGTGCACTTACGTTGAACAGCTAGTTTCTAGTAAATGACAAGCCAGTTAAATTCTATGGAAGTTTGAGGAATGAACAACTGGATAAAACATTCTTCACGTGCAGAAGTTCAGAGATTTATTGAATAGGCAAATAATTATTTTTGGCAAGTGTGTAGAAGAAAAACTGGAGTTTTCTTATGTACCCAACAGTAGGCCATATCCCAACTTTCAGTGTAAGAAAATGGAAAAGTACAGGCAATGGTGTCATGCACCTTACATCTAACAGGATATCTAGTGTTTACAGTCTGTTACTGTGTCTTACTTGAAGGTTCTTTCACTAAAGGCCAGTCATAATTCATGTGATTATGATACGAAACACTAATAGTCAACCAATTCTTTATCATGCTTGTTCTTGCCAGGGCCTCTAAATCCATGGAGATAAAATTACCTTATATTTTGTTTGACAAGTACATGGTTTGGTTTTATGGAAGATTTTATCGTCATGGAGATCTTAAATACATTTTAAAATATTTTTCAGGCAAGGGGCATGAATTATCTTCACAGTTCCAGCCCCACCGTTGTACATCGTGATCTAAAATCGTCAAATCTGTTGGTTGATAAGAACTGGACTGTGAAGGTAACTGTTTTTTTTTTAGATAAGGAACTGTGAAGGTAACTGTTGGATCTTAGTTTTCCTTACTTTACACTTTCTCTTCTCATTCACTTGGTTCAATTAGGTTGCGGACTTTGGTCTTTCACGCCTCAAAATCGAAACATTCCTGACTACAAAAACTGGGAAAGGAACAGTAAGTACAAGCAAACATTACCTTTTTTACATGTATTATCTAGACTGACAAAATAGAAAGAAACGTTACAATCATCATATTTTTTTTTCTGTTCTAAATATCTGATATCTTAGCTTTAACATCCAGCCACAGTGGATGGCTCCAGAAGTGCTACGTAATGAACCTTCAAATGAAAAGTAAGCTCAATGGGACCATTTTAATACAATAGATGTTCCCGCAATCTGCAAATGATTTCTCATACATTCCTTTCTTCTACATGATAGGTCCGACGTGTACAGCTATGGAGTGGTCCTATGGGAGCTTGTTACTCAGAAGATTCCTTGGGATACTCTCAATACAATGCAGGTCCAATTTTGCTATGTATTCTGTTGTTTAGGTATTCACATGATTTTCGATCATATATTCTGTAGCGACTATGTGATTGTGAAATTGGTATCTATGTTTCCTTGAGCAGGTAGTGATAGGTTGCAAGATCATCTGCGTTATTAGTCTACTTAGATACAACAAGAAGATATAAGTTCAATATTTTTTGCTTCATATATCTTCCCATCTACTCCCTCCGTCCCAAAATATAAGAACGTTTTTAACATACCTTTCAGTCTGGCGGCAATGTTTCCCGTAGAATGTCTCCTTGCAAAATAAGTACTCCCTACGTTCCATAATTCTTGAACTAAAACCACGGCAAGAATTATGGAACGGAGGGAGTAGCAGCTTACTGGTGAATGATAGATTTCCTATTAGAAGTGAAATAACCACCATTGCATTTTAAGACAAACTCAGTTTTTTGCTTATGTAACCGTGCTGAAGCACAAGAAATTCGTAACATTCTGACCCATACGGCGCAGGTTATCGGAGCCGTGGGTTTCATGGACCACAGATTGGAAATTCCGAGTGACATAGATCCTCAGTGGGCATCAATGATTGAGAGTTGTTGGGACAGGTACATACTACTTACTGTACTAACAATAAACCGATTCCCGCTAACCCATCATCCTTTTCTTCGAGCAGTGACCCACAGCGCCGCCCTTCATTCCAAGAACTCCTGGAGAGGTTCCGTGAGCTGCAAAAGAAATACGCCCTGCAGGTGCAGATGCAGCGGAGCGCGGCTGGGAAAGGCGCTGAAAAGATGAGCGTTGATGATGGCTAGCTAAGGCTCAGGCCCCGGTTTGGATGGATTGTGTATTTGCCATTTATGAAAATGGGCCATTGGGCTCGATCCGGAAGGTTCGAGGAAGTCCTCCATGCTTACCCCGGGAGGAACTGTGGTGGGAATCGAGACAAGGTGCCTGAAAGGTGGTTTTAAGCTTGATGAATTGCGAGGCTGAAGCCCTGAGACGCAGTTTCTTTCCGGAGAGGAAGGCCATAGAACGAACACTTCACATAGCAGTCGTTCGAGGCACTGTAGGAGGGACGCCTTGATCAGTTCTTGATGGATTTTTTGTATACCAAGACTTGTATACATACATCATTTCTGGTGTGACTAGTTAGGGAAGCTCAATGGCTTGGGAGTTTGAACGATCTTATTCGTTTGCAGCATGCACCACGATCAAAATCGAAACGGTAAGGGTAGTTACTGTACGCACTTTCCCTATTTCAAATTATAAGGCTTTTTTTAGAGTAATCTCTACTTCTAATGGAGCAGTTGATAGCCTGGTACGATTTATTTTCGTCCGGTTTTTGTCCCACCACCTCCTCCCACTGGTTTTTCTCCCTCCCATTAAAAAACATATCCCATTAAGGGGATCTTGTTTCATGCTTTCTTTGGTAGGTGTTGATTCAATTCAATTACGTAAACAATAAACAGGTTTGCTATTTCACATCTAGATGTGAAATAGCTATCTCACATCTAACTCCAGAGCCATTGGATCTCGTCCTGTCTTTAAGATTCGCGCAAGTTGTTTTTTCTGTCCCGGTTGTGCGTTTCGCTCGCGTCGCTCGTTGTTTCGTCTGTGCGCGCGGCCTATCTGTACAGGGTTTTTTTTTAGGCAAACCTATCTGTACAGGTTGTGTTGTTTTGCCTGTAGCGGGCCGTGTTGCTTGTTGGGCTGGGGGCTGTTTGTCTGAGAGCAGTTTTTGGAGAGGAGGGGCGGCGTTCATTTTCCCCACTTTGTCTCCAGGAGCACTCACTTCGGCCGTTCCCCGTTCCTCTTCTGCTGTTCCCCATTTTGCTCTTGGCAGTTGGTGCTCGAGGCGCAGCGGTTTCTGGAGAGGGAAAAGGAGAGGGAGACGCTATCGATAGTGAGTTGCCTGTTCTTCTCCCTTGTTCCTCTTTTTTTTTGTAGTGTCCATGCGTTTTTGTGTTTCTTGCTCACTGATTTAGCAGCATCTATCTAGGGTTTGCTCCTCAATGTCCCCAAATGTGGGTAGGGTTCGTTTAGCACCATCCATCTTCTTTGTTTCTTGTTTGTTTGTCCATCGATTTAGGGTTCTTTGCCCCGTCCAATCTCCCGAAATGTGGGGTAGGGTTCATCAGATGTTCCATCTATCTAGGGTGGGTTGGGGGATTTGTTCCTCAAATGTATCCATATATGGGAAGGGGGGATTCGTAGTAGATGGTTACTGTGCAGAGAATACAAATTTTTTTTTGTAGTTTTTGGGTGATTTTTTAGTGTTGGGGGTTTGAATGATGAACTATAGACAGTTTTTTTATGTCCTGTTAAGATTTTTTGTACAGTAGTGATTTTTCTTCAGTTAAAGTTGATGCTGAAATCTGTAAGAAGCAGTTGCATTTTAATTTTTCTGAAAGTGGCTTTGCTTGATGCTTTTGCACAGCGCACCATAGTTTTGACAGATGAGCGTATCGTCCTTTTTTTCTGTTAGGTGATGCTGAAGGTAGTCTGTAAACATGAGTCATCCATATCTATTTGCATCAACGAAATCAGATATGCATTTTAATTTACTAGTTTTTTGTTGCATCGCATTATAATGTTTTGTTCGCTGCACAACGGCAGTTTTGATGTTTGAAGTAGTGAAATCCCAGCTGGCCGGCTGCGTAGCTTGTGTGTTCAGATAATTCAGTGCAATGATAGGTTTTGTGTGTTTTTTCAGCACAAGTTGATCTTTTTTTGTTGCTAGATTCAGTAGAAGTTGGTGTAGGTTCTTTTTGTGTTTTCAGTAGGTGATTAGTTTTTGATTGTACGATTTTTTGAGGGTTCTTTTTAAGTTTGTTTTGTTGGCTGTACGAATTGAGGGGTAAGATTAGGTTTTGATTTGTATGGCTACTAGTTATCATTTTCAGTCCCTTTTCATTCAATGGGATAGGATGTGATATTGTTTTTTCAGTCCAATTGAGTGTACATCAGTTTCCAGATTTACTATAAAAATTCAGTTTTACATGTACTTCAGTATATTAAGTTCTTAGTCTTTTTTCAGTCCATTTTAAGTCTACTTTTTAGTTTGTCAATTTGTTTTCGGATCAGTGCATGAGTTTTGCACTTTCTAATCCTATTCGTTCTGTCAGCCTAGTGTCTGAACCAGTAGGTGTCAAATTCAATTAACAGCTTTGGGTTCAGTGTTAGGTGTCGTTTTCAGTTTTTATCAGTTCGCAGTTCTGTCAGCTCACGGAGTTCTCCGTTAGGTCTCGTTCGGTTATCCGCTTCCCTCCGTGGAAAAGAACCCGTAGAGAGGTGAAAACTGAGGCAGCCATCCTGCATGAGCGGCAATGGTGGGAACTCGGATGTGGGCGGCGTGGCATAACTCCACATTTTTTACTCATTTTTTGTCGGCTCAAGTGTTAGGTCATCAAGAAAATACATTCGTAATGTCCTTCAGTTTTTGAGCATCAATGTTAGTATCAGTTCTTGCCTTTATTCAAATTTCTTTTTTGAAAGCTACAAGGTTCTCCACCATCATTTTTTACTTACTTATTTTGTTGGGTGTTCCCTTTTGTCCATTGTCCGACCAAGACGAACGTGGATAAGTTTGCGAGAGTATGTGCCACTTTTTTTGTTTTTTTGTTCTGATTTCTCCCACTTTTAGCAATACACGTTGTTTGCTCCGTTCTAATGCCATGGAGAAGGCATTTTTTCAGATTTGGGGTTTATTGTTCACTCTCTGTTTTGATTTATTTTTTCGATTTTTTTTCAGCTCCGCAACCAGGATGTTGTGCCCAGTTTGCTTCGCTCATTGTGGGATGGACAACGGCACAAGCTTCGGCATGTTTTTCCTGGATGTGAATGAAAGCTTCGCGGTAATGTCTGCTGCCATGTCTTTTTTTGCTTTTTTTCATGTGCTCAGTGTGTTTTTGTAATCTATTTGTAGTTGTTTATTTACACAAGTTTATTTGTTGTCTCAGCTATTGCCATGCTCTGTGACAGAGAGGTTCCCCAAGCACTTTGCTGGTGGTTTTCTGAACTTCCGAGCTCATGGCCACCGATACGTTGTTAATGTGTACACAGGGTACAACAACACCAAACGTATCAGCGGCAAGGACTTGAGGAAGTTCATGATGGACTTTAATCTGGGCCATGGGAAGCTTGTTGTGTTTGTCATGACTAGGCGTATTGCAAACGCATATGTCTGCTCCGTTGGCGCTGGTTTATTTGTTGGAGGTGGAGCTGAAGCAGCACATCATGAGGAAGAGCAAGGAGGTGGTGATGAAGAGCAAGCACAGCAAGGTGATGTTGGACAGGTGGATGAGGAGGGGAACAACGGACAGGATCTGGGAGAAGCCCCTGTAGGCATCATATACAGCAGGGATGTCAATTTGGTTGTGGAGGAGGCAGATCGTCTTGGTATGATCATCACCATTGATGAGGCACACATTGGTTCGCGTTTGGTTCATCGACTTGCAAGTGGACCTTCAACTTGAAACCGTGTCTTTCTTTCTTTGATGTCATTTGCAAGTGGACCCTCGACTTGCAACTGGGTCTTATATTTTTTCATGCCACTTGCAAGCGGACCCTCGACTTGCAACTGGGGTCTTCTGTGTTTGATGCCACTTGCAAGTGGACAATCGACTTCCAACTGGGTCTTTTTTTTCATGCCACTTGCAAGTGGACCCTCGACTTGCAACTGGGGTCTTCTGTGTTTGATGTCACTTGCAAGCGGACCCTCGACTTGCATCTGGGTCTTCTAGCTTTTCATGCCACTTGCAAGCGGACCCTCGACTTGCAACCGGGGTTTTGTCTGTTTGATGCCACTTGCAAGTCGACCCTCGACCCGCAACCGTGTCTTTCTTTTTTTGATGCCACTTGCAGGTCGACCCTTGACTTGCAAATGGTTCTTTTTTGTTTTTTGTGCCACTTTGCAAGTCGACGCCTCGACTTGTAATTGGGTCTTCTATTTTTTTCATGCCATTTTTGCAAGTGGACCCTCGACCTACAACTGCGTATTTCTTTTTTTGATGCCACTTGCAAGTGGACCCTTGACTTGCAACTGGGTCTTCTTTTTTTTATGCCACTTGCAAGTGGACCCTCGACTTGCAACTAGGTCTTCTATTTTTTTGATGCCACTTGCAAGTGGACCCTCGACTTGCAACTGGGTCTTCTATTTTTTTCATATCACTGTCATGTTAAGATTTTTCTCTTATCTCTCTTCATCTGAGTATGATCATGCCATTTTTCGAGTTTCAAGTGGACCCTCGACTTGCAACCGGGTCTTCTGTTTTCATGCCAAGTGCAAGTGGACCCTCGACTTGCAATCGGGTCTTTTTTTAATTTTTCATGCAGCTTGTAAGTGGACCCTCGACCTGCAACTACCACTTGCAAGTGGACCTTCAACTTGAAACTATTTCTTTCATTTTTTTATGCCACTTGCAAGTGGACCTTCAACTTGAAACTGTATCTTTCTTTTTTTATGCCACTTGCAAGTGGACCCTAGACTTGCAACTTGGTCTTATATTTTTTTCATGCCACTTGCAAGTGGACCCTCGACATGCAACTACGTTTTCTGTGTTTGATGCCACTTGCAGGCATCATATACAACAGGGATGTCAATTTGGTTATGGAGGAGGCAGATCGTCTTGGTATGATCATTGCCATTGATGAGGCGCACATTGGTTCACGTTTTGTTCATCGACTTGCAAGTGGACCTTCAACTTCAAACCGTGTCTTTTTTTATGCCATTTGCAAGTGGACCCTCGACTTGCAACTGGGTCTTATATTTTTTTCATGCCACTTGCAAGCAGACCCTCGACTTGCAACTGGGTCTTCTGTGTTTGATGCGACTTGCAAGTGGACAATCGACTTGCAACTGGGTCTTTTTTTTCATGCCACTTGCAAGTGGACCCTCGACTTGCAACTGGGGTCTTCTGTGTTTGATATCACTTGCAAGCGGACCCTCGACTTGCAACTGGGTCTTCTAGTTTTTCATGCCACTTGCAAGCGGACCCTCGACTTGCAACCGGAGTTTTGTTTGTTTGATGCCACTTGCAAGTCGACCCTCGACCCGCAACTGCGTCTTTCTTTTTTTGATGCCACTTGCAAGTCGACCCTTGACTTGCAACTAGTTATTTTTTTGTTTTTTGTGCCACTTTGCAAGTCGAACCCTCGACTTGTAATTGGGTCTTCTATTTTTTCATGCCATTTTTGCAAGTGGACCCTCGGCTTGCAACTGCGTCTTTTTTTTATGACACTTGCAAGCGGACCCTCGACTTGCAACTGGGTCTTCTGTGTTTGATGCCACTTGCAAGTGGACAATCGACTTGCAACTGGGTCTTTTTTTTCATGCCACTTGTAAGTGGACCCTCGACTTGCAACTGGGTCTTCTATTTTTTTTCATGCCACTTGCAAGTGGACCCTCGACTTGCAACTGGGGTCTTCTGTGTTTGATGTCACTTGCAAGCGGACCCTCGACTTGCAACTGGGTCTTCTAGTTTTTCATGCTACTTGCAAGCGGACCCTCGACTTGCAACCAGGGTTTTGTTTGTTTGATGCCACTTGCAAGTCAACCCTCGACCCGCAACTGCGTCTTTCTTTTTTTGATGCCACTTGCAAGTCGACCCTTGACTTGCAACTGGTTCTTTTTTGTTTTTTGTGCCACTTCGCAAGTCGACCCCTCGACTTGTAATTGAGTCTTCTATTTTTTCATGCCATTTTTGTAAGTGGACCCTCGACCTGCCACTGTGTCTTTTTTATGCCACTTGCAAGTGGACCCTCGACTTGCAACTGGGTCTTTTTTTTCATGCCACTTGCAAGTGGACCCTCGACTTGCAACCGAATATTCTATTTTTTTGATGCCACTTGCAAGTGGACCCTCGACTTGCAACTGGGTCTTTTTTTTCATATCACTGTCCTGTTAAGATTTTTCTCTTATCTCTCTTCATCGGAGTATGATCATGCCATTTTTTGAGTTTCAAGTCGACCCTCCACTTGCAACTGGATCTTCTGTTTTCATGCCGAGTGCAAGTGGACCCTCGACTTGCAACCGGGTCTTTTTTTTTTCTCTGAAAGTACTTTTCAAAGCCCTTTTCCCTCTGAAATAACTATAACAAATTCCTTCTTTTTAGTCTTTACAAAATTCTTTCAGAATACTGTACTCTTATAATTTTTTCAGTTATCGCACGTTTTTAAGCACAACATATATGAAACAAAGATATCTGGCAATGGAAATGACAGTATTTTATGAAGGTTTATTACAGATCAGATTTCCTTTTAGGGGGGTACACCATTTTTTTCTCCTGATGAAAGATTACACACATATTCTTACTTTGTGTTCTGTGAGGATACAACATATACAACACGTGAGCAAGATCCGTTCTACTTTTTTTTGCAGAGCAAACACAACCCCTGTCTCTTCTCTTTCGTGTTTGTACATGTGTTCTGCTTTTCATAGTCTTTGCTTACCAACCCAGCAAAGATTTCTGAACTTAATTTTCATCTGACACAAAAACAACTGTTGAACTGTTTTATATGCTTTTTCCAGAGACCATGAGAGGCATATGTTCTTGGTACAAAAAAAGAAGGATAATTGTTGACACGGGATCTTGCTAACCACAGCAATTGCCTAAGGATCTACCACCGGGGGGAAGGATATTCAAGGTGATCTTGACACATAGGACATACAAGGAAGAGGACAGAACGAACTCACCCTGTTAAGAGTGCCCAATGCCCGCCATGATTTTTTCTCCTCCACCCTTTTCTTCTTCCTCTGGTCAGCTTTCCCAATTTTGACTCTGTTCTTCTCAATCTTGTTCTTGCCTGGGTTCTTACACTTTTTGCTGAGCCATCCAAGCTGTTTTTTTTCTACTAACAAGGCCCAGATCTGGTTACACATGTGGGCTTTTTCATGTCAAACAAACAAACAAAAAGCCCAACAAATATAAGGTGAGGTGGCAGGTGTTGTTGGGCTGGAAGGGGTGGGTTGTCCAGACGACAAACAAGCAAACAAGCTGGCCGACGAAAAATCAAACAAGCGTTAACCTGTTTGTCAATGAGTGGGGACAGAATAGAGAATGATGTCAGCTTAGATGTGAGATATTATCTCACATCTAGATGCAATATAGACAGACCCAACAATAAATAGTTAAGAATTCAGAAATTGCACCATATATGTGAGATCATCTTCCTAAAAGACAGACATAAGATTTTTCTCGATAACCTTCCATAATAAAATGAGATATTTCTTCATAAGAAATCACTAATCCCGCGCGCTATGTCATTTATTATTACCATTATCTCTACTATTAATTGAGAATCATAAGTTTCATATGGGTGCAGCCCCGGGCGCCCCTGCGAAGGGACGTCGTGCACGACACCATGGAAGATGTCGTGGCCGGGCCTAACGCTGGCACGGTGCTTGAGAATGCCAGGGCGTGGATCACGGGGTCGAGGACGGCCGTGGGGGGAGGCGGGTCATCAGACCGCCACGTGGACTCGGTCATATCATATTTCTTGTAGAGCCAGACAAGATACATTCTCAAATCAAGTGTGTCCATTTAAATGTCAAGAAATTCGTTAAGTGAATGTGTCCAATATTACTCGGTAGTCGTCATCATTGGCGTTTGTAGCAGCCATTCATGCGAAAATCTCTACTCCTAATGGAGCAGTTGGTGAATCGTCTACGCGGTTTTTTTTCGCTGGTTTTTTTCGTCACCTCCCCCACCCCACCGGTTTAGTTTCGCGTCACCCTCACACACAATAAAAACGGATCAGAACTTTCCATTCTGGCGCAAGTTATTGAGGAATGTCTTTATGTGAAAGAATCAATCACGATCAATCTCTAAAGACCAAATCTAAATTAATTAACCTTACCTTAAATTGCTCGATCACATTAATTAGGAAACAAATCTCTACTCCTAATGGAGCAGTTGGTAGTCTCCGCCGGTCAATTTTCGTCCCACCACTTTCGCCCGGGTTTTTTTTCGTAGGTTTTTTTTCGTAGGTTTTTTTTTCGTCCGGTGCTCCTATTGGTTTTCCCCCTCCGCATCGCCGCTCGATCCAACTCCTCCCTCTCCCTCGGTCTCGCCTCTCCTATGGTTCGCCGCCCGCCGCTGTACCCCACCGCCCTGCTCCGCTGTTGCCCCTCCCTCCGCCTGCCTCGCCCCTGCTTTAGGGTTCGCCGCCCGCCGCCGCCCTGCTCCGCTGTTGCCCCTCCCTCCGCCTGCCTCGCCCCCCTCCCCTACACTCACCCCTGCCCGATCTGGATCTGGATGAGGCGTTGCCTCCCGTTCCTCTCATCGCGTCCCTTGTGCCAGCCATGGAAGAGGGGAGGAAGAAGGGGAGGGAGAGCAAGGAGGAGGAGGAGGAAGAAGAAGAAGCTTCTCTGTAGAATCAGCCGATCGAGCGGGGCTCCTGATCTTGGCTAGCGAGAATGCGGCAGATCTCGTCGATGCTGCAGGGCCTGGCCCGTTCCATGTCTCTGGGAAAGGAGAGGAAGGTGGAGGAGGAGCACCAGGGGACGGTGCTGCGGTCGTCGGGGACGCTCTGGGGTGAGGGCTCCGAGACGTTCGCCGCCGCGTGCTGGACGTACAAGCACCAGCACCACCGCTGGCCGTTTCCTCCATACTGACAGATCGCCGTGTCGCTATCCTTGTATGTTGTAGCCAGGAGGAGAGGTTGTGGTCGTGGTGAATTGGAGAGAACGGCCTCCTATCCATGCACGTCCATCTATTGCGGGCCTTCCCTCTTCCAGCAACATCGTGTCTCAGTTTGCCGCCGCCATTCATCCGGATGGCCCTGGACATACATACCAGCACCACACCCTTCCTCCTGTTGCTGGGGACGCAGCTATCATCGGTCCTCTGTTGTCTGCAGCCCGGACGTACAAGCCGTCGAAGCTGACGTTCCTTTGCACAGGCTGCACAGACAGGGGCGTACAAGTTGTTGCTTCTGTTCATCCACGCGCCAGTGACTCACATACGTTGCTAGCTGTGTGCAGGGTATCATTAAGTTCACATGCATTTATCAGATTGTGTAACTAGCTTTTGTTACTTGGTCCATCCCTAGGAAGCAATAAGATTACTTCAGTATGCATATACACGTTGCTAGCTACGTGCAGGGTATCTCAAGTTCACAAATATTTATGAGATTGTTTTACTAGCTTTTGTTATTATTTGGCCCTTCAGTATGCAGATTGATCTCAACATTCATAAGAATCTTCAAAAAAAATGGAGATGAAAATACTTCAAGTAGTTCTGAGTGGAGATCATTTGATAGCATTTTGTTGTAGCATCTACAGAAGACCTTTTCATTTCATTTTACCGAGAAACGCTGGAGGGTTCATGTTTTCCTTATCCAGGACATTTTGAAGGTTCCTGATGCATTCTTACAAGAAGCAACAATCCAGAGGTTAGTCAATGTTTGTCGGGATTTTTCATTTCTAAAGGTACACTAGCGACTATTGTACATATAACTAATTGTTTGCTTGCTTTCTTAATCACGTACATCAATATAATCCTCCATGCTAAAAACACTCATTCTAGATTGCGTGAGCTTGTCATACCATTTTTTGTAAAGACAAAAAAATAATTTATACTCCACAACTTGATGCATTGTTGTTGCATCAACATTTCCGGAATTAGCAAGTCAATTTTTTAGGTGTATGTTTGCTAAATTGGTGAACACAGTTGGTCTCTTTAATCAGGAAAAAAATAGCATGATTCTCTAAGCTACATGAATTACTCTTCAGCGGCATTTCATATCAGTGGTGTGTTACTTGCTATACTGCCTATGTGTGTGTACTGAAGTTTTCTTCTTTTGAATATGTAGGTAATTAGTGAAATGATAAGAGGGTCAATTAATGGTGTTCAATTTTTCCTTCAAGCAAACAGTTTGTACCCAAATACAATACTATTCAGTATCATCCTGAAACCAATATCTCAAAGATTCATTCTTTATGAATTCGAGCCTTGGCAAACCACTCCCATTACAAGGTTCCATAAACATGCTGGATTTGTATGTCGATATTCGAATTAATTGGGCAAAAAATAGATATATTTACTCTGATGTTTTTACATATTCAGGTGAATAGCATCCTGTTTTTACTTCAAATAATTAACAAAAAATTAAAGACCGTGATTATGTTATTTATTAAATTCCTCTTGCATTATCTTTGATGAAAAGTATATTATCTGTCAGCAACGATATGTTAATATGGGCAAAGGAAAGTCAAAATATGTTATCTCAGGCCAATATTCTGAAGTTAGTGAAGCCCTATAGTATTTACTGGATTGATCACGACACTGCTCATATTTTTGGTACTTTAATATCTGAAATATTTCTTTTAATAATGAGCCGAGGTGATGATGGGTTGCAGGCACGCGCCCTGTCCTTCTCTTGTTCAAGGTTTGGCGGATGCATTAAGTTTGGAGAGGAAACTAACATGAATGACCAGGCGATCTTTTTCTGACCTTTTTCTCCCTTTCTAATTACTCCTCTCATTTCCTCTGTTCTTCTCAGCCATCTCCTTTTCTATCGCCATATCGATCTCTAAACTCACTTCATCTTTTTTCTTCCAATTCATCCGATTGTTGTGTTCCAAGCACACATGTCAAAGCATCACCTCCTGCTTGTTCGAACATGTTTGATGTACTTACATATTAACATGTTTGATGTACTTACACATTAACAAAACTGATCAGTAACATTCATGCCGAATTATTTGGGTTTGGTCCTCTGCTTTTTTACTGTTTATTTATTGATGAAGATAGCAGATGTTCAAGTTTTTAAATATAGTTACATGTGTTTGTCCAAAAAAAATATAGTTACATGTGCTTCCAGTTGGTAGAGATCAAAAAATTAACTCACTGATGCAAGGAAAAAGAGCTCTTTTATAGACACTGCCAGCAGTGGATACATGGTGAGCCTTTCTGAATGTGTTTTATGAAATAAGGCTAATTTAAGGTCTTTTTTTGTTGGATAAAAAATAGACAGTTGGTTATTGGGTTATTCATGTTTGTTCTCAATTTCTCATGTCGCTCTCTTCTCTGTCCAGGGATACGGGTGCCAGGACGACACCATCTTCTGCGGCGTCTGCCTTCCTCTCCTCCAGCGGGAGAGGCCCCTGCCTTCCTCTCCTCCTGCGTGGTGGCAGATGGCCGCAGTTAACGGCGCTCCTGCGAGCGGGGGACACGAGTGCGGTGCAGACAGTGACCAGGTGTGATGAGACAGCCACCGGCCGCCTATGGGCGGTTCTTTCATGTGCTGTAGACCGTGCCATTCTATGACGAGGATGTGTTCCAGGTGAGCATTCTGTGAAGATGGTTACCTGCTTCACGAAATGCATTCCTAAGTAGCGCTTTTCTTGTTAGATCGTCATAAAAATCTGGATCTTACATTTGATACCATGTTTATTTTATGAAATTGCTATCTCATTCACATGCCAGACTGATCCACTAGCCAAAAATGTAACAGGAAATGGAAACAAATGAAACTGGATGCTCATCATGTATTTCATGAAGAAATTTGCATGTCTGGGGCATGTCTCCATATAAAAGGCCGATCTCTGCACAACAGTAGTTTCTTCAGGTTATGGTGTCCGATTTTTTTCATCTCATTTTGCCATGCACTAGATTACATGGTTAATACTGTCACTATGCAATAACTGGGAAGATTACGGAGGGAAGGGACAATATGTAAGATGGGGCAAGGAGGCTGGTGTAGATCTTGCTTCTCATGACGACTTCATATCTGATGCAACACTTCAGAGCTACTACAAAAGCTTTTTTTAGGAAGCTACTACAAAGCTTTTTTTCAGAAGCTACTACAAAGCTTTTGTTCAGGTAAATTTCTAGCTTAAATGGCCATCGGAAATGGATTCCTGTTATCCGTCATGCTTGGTGACTAATGGATATCATCATATGCATAGCTATATGAAATGCTACCAGCAAACAGTTACTGTAGTTTACCAACTCTGAATTCTGTAGTCGTGTTTTCCTGTTATACCAGACTTTCAATATTGTGCATATGTTTCCTTTTCTTAGCTTGTTTTTTCAAGAGTAAACACAATCACAAATGAGGCCTACAAAGACGATCCTACCATTCTTAACTGGACGATGATCGTCGAGTCATGCTGCCCTTCACATCCATCAGGCGATACACTCTAGGTCCTTATTGCGGTCTTATTTTTGGGACTTTGAAACCATCTTCCATCATGTCTAATATTGTTGTATTTCATAATAGTAATTGTTCAGCCTTTGACTGACATATGGATGATATTTGTAATATATTTCTTTCTTCCATATTACCAGGAAATATGTCGAAGCACAGAATATATTCCATTTGCAGTGGACTAACAGAACAACACAACACATAAAAAGAGGAGTATAAGTGGAAACCTTTCTTTCTCTTTAAATTCTTGAGGACGGTAACATTATGATGAAGGTGGGACCATAGAGAGATGTGTATTTTTAATTGAGATATTTTCAGGAGTACCTTTGCAAAGCTGATATATTTTTCTTTTACAAGATATGGTTGCACTTGCTTCATCTACATAGGCTGTCTGGAATGCCATGAGGCCGGGATTGGTGTAGGAAATCTTCAAAGCTATTATATTGGTCTCAAGAAACTTGCAATACATCAATGCATTTTTATTTTTATTTTTTTGCTGACACCACAGCTACCACCTCTTCACTAAATGACAGAGGTTGCCAGCAACTGCACATGGAAAGATTGAATGTTATATTCTGTCTACTAATCAATAAGGAGGGAGATCAAATTACTGCTCTCAAATATTCACCTGGTTGATTTTGAAAAGAGGGTTAAAAATGGTGTTATGAATGAAGATGGATGGGGGTGAGGTCTGGGAGAAAGATGTTGTATTGCAAGAAGAAGTTGGTTAAGAAGACTGATGATTATGAGAATGAAGGACACGAACTTTTGAATTAGACCAATTGTTTGATCGATCATTTTTGTTCTCTTGAAAACAATGTATGGTCAATTTTAGTATTCTGATGTGATTGAAGAATATAGGAGGGACAAAGAGATGTGCTATTGCCAGGACAATTATGACTCTCTATTCAGGTATTCAGTTATGATTCTCCATGGTCGTGCTTCTCCTGTTCACCTGGAAGTTTATTGATGGGAGGGAAGCCACTTCTGCTTTGATGATTTCTTGGAAGTTCAGGTTAAAACACTTTTGCTCTTAAAGTCTGTTTATCAATTCTTTGGACAACCTATGTAACGATTGGTTTTGATTTTCATACAGCTAGGTGAATTTACAATCAGTATATACAAGTCAGGTTGTTTGCGAGAGAATTTCATTCCCTAGAATCATTGTCATTGTTGTTGCCTACAAGGTACTTGAAGAAAATGCCCGAGACATATTTTAAGGAGTATAATTCAGCACTAAGGCTATTATTACAACGATGGAATCTCTGTTGTGGTAGTTATGTCTCCAAATGCGTCGATCCCTATCGGCTTACTGAAGTAAACTTTTTTTTGTCGATTTCTATTGGCTTACTGACAGCTTATTTATTCTTTTCGAATTTTAATTCCTTGATCTTTGCCTCTGCCCATCTCCATATCACACAGAAGGTGCTCAGTGCAATGCATCATGCAGTGATTCCATGATAGCTAGGAATTAGGAACTGCCCATCATTTGTATGTTTCTACAATTTTCCTGCTTGTTGGAACATGTTTGATGTACTTACACATTAACAAAAATGATCTGTAACATTCATGAAAATATTTGGGTTTGGTCCTCTGCTTTTTTACTGTTTATTTACTCATGAAGATAGCAGATGTCCCTGTTTTTAAATATAGTTATCTGTGCTTCCAGTTGGTAGAGATCAAAGTATTAACTCGCCGATGTAGGGAAAAAGAGCTCTTTTATAGACACTACTAGCAGTGGATACAGGGTGAGCCGTTTCGAAATTGTTTCATAGAATAACTCCCGTATAAGGTCTGGTCTTTTGGGTATACAATCCTTTCTTGAGATGAGCATTGGCAGCGTGGTCCATAAGTATCGTGTGAAAGAGAGAAGACGCCATGGCGAAGATGAGGTGAGCGTTATCCGGTTTTAAAGGAGAAGGCCCCAGCGAGAAATGTCCTGCTAAGATGGGAAACTGAGCGGTAAGGCAGGAAAGGGAAGTGTGCGTCGTGGGGTGGGGTTTTCGTGTTGGGACCGCATGTTGGGATAACATATGGGTTGGATTTGGGGGCGTCCGGAGTATCCATACGGTTAAATTTTGGGGAGCTCGCTTAATGTCCTAACATGTTCGGACGTATGAGGGAGAATAAGATTTAACCTTGGATATGACCATTTGTGTGATTTATTTGTATGGATCGTAGCCCGTAGCAACGCACGGGCGTTCTACTAGTATTTAAAAAATCGAGCACTAAATCAATTTCGAAATCAAACCATTGAAGCAATTAATTAGCTAGACAGTTAATTACATATGCAATTAATTAGGTCCATTTAAATAGGATTATTTTGCACCGAATCAATTTGGAAGTTGAGTGATTAATGCAATTAATTAATTTGTTAGACAATTATTTATGCCTACAGATAATTAGAAGTAGGGATATTTTACAATTAGTCAGATAATTAACTGATTTGGTTGACACTTAATTAGGCATGCAGAGAATTAGGTATGTTATTAATTATTTGTGTACTTAATCAATCAAGCAAGCAGTTAATCGCGACGAATCATTTTGAAAGCGCTCGTGGGCAGGGACGATCAATGGGCTCTCAGTTGCATGGCCAATCACCGAGCATTGCTTGCCAACATGGACAACGGCCACCATGCGCTTGCAACATGGGTGACCTAGCGTTCACCTAGATGGATGAAGAATATGCTCCGCAGGATGTCCACACGCTGATGGTTGCCGAAATATTCGCGGGTGAGGACAACACGACACAACATTGTCCAGGTGGTTCATGCGATAATAAGAAGAAAGAGTGTTCCAAGAACAAGAAGGAAAATGAACTAAAGCCACCAAACGGTCCATGGTGTTGGAGAAAGAAAAGAGTGTTCCAAATAATAAGAGAGAGAAAAAAGAAAGAGTATTCTTGGAAATAAGTAGGAACGAGAACTAAAGCTGGCGAGAAATGAGAAATAAGAAGATGAGGCGTCGATGATGAACACACTAATGTTGACATGGTGATGGTTGGTGCCAATGAAACGGGTTAGCGAAGACGCGAGGAGTAGAAGGCGTAGGGAAAGACGATGATGCGGAGCATCCCTCGACTACCCACACCGACACTCCATCACCACCGCAAGCACCGGGAGGACCAATGACAAGAGCACGTGCACGCGCCATCGAGAACGAGGTTGACTCTCTCCTCTTCGAGTTTCGGTCGGATTCGCATGAGAATTGGGTTCTACCTCATAAAGACATGTTATGCATTCTAGGATACCAAGGAGATGATCGTGAGAAGGAGAAGGTGAAGATTCGAGCATCCATGGAGCAAGAGAAGGAAGGAGAGGCCAAGAAGAATGAAGGAGAGAGGTCCCTGGACACCCCGGGTGCCCGGACGGAAGGACCCCGGGTGCCCGGACTCAAAGACGAGGGGAGGACCGAACCCCCTGGACACCCCGGGTGCCCGGCCATCTCGGCCTCGGGTGCCCGGCCTCTGCCTAGGGTACGCCCCAGCCGGCCCCGGGTGCCCGGCCTCTGCCTGGGCTGCGCCCCAGCCGGCCCCGGGTGCCCGGTCCCCCCACTTGGGCCTCGCCCAGCCCACCCCGGGTGCCCGGCCTGCACCGCCCCAGCCGCATGCGGCCTCCCCGGGTGCCCGGTCCTAGGACCCCCGGGTGCCCGGTCCTCCTCCCTCCGGAGCCCCTGACTGGTCCGGGTGCCCGGCCGGTTCTACCCCGGGTGCCCGGACTCCTCCTCCGAGGCTACGCGTTTTAGGGACATTTTGGTCCTTTGTATCCCTCTTTCTCCAAGTTTCGTCCCTAACCTTTATATACTCTTTACATAGCTCTTTTGGAAGGATAGCAAAGTATTAGATAAAACATTGTGAGCTTTGCTCCTTGTATCCCCTCCTCTTGGAGATCAAGACCCCTTTTGGGAAGAATCCTTGTGGATTACAAGACCTCCCAAGGGAGTAGATCATCATCAAGACCTCACCTCCTCTAGGAGTGGGAAGAACTTTACCTAGTGCTTGTTTCCTTGGATTGATCTTGTAATCTTGTGGATCTCATGTATGCTACTCTAGTGGATGTGATATTTGGGTTTGTTTGAGTGATTTGTGCCTTGTGTTCTTGAGTATTCTTCCTCCTTTTCCCCCTCCAAGTGTGAAAAGATCCCCTCTAGGGTTTCACCCTACAACATCTTGGTATCATGAGCAAGGTTGATTCACATCTTGGAGTCCCATCCCCCCATTTGCTAGCTTGATTTTGTTTTTTTTGTCCAAATTCGAAAATCCCCACAAAAATAGCCCAATTTTTTTTCTTGCAATTTGTTGGTGAAGGAAATATGCCCTAGAGGCAATAATAAAGTTGTTATTTATATTTCCTTATATCATGATAAATGTTTATTATTCCTGCTAGAATTGTATTAACCGGAAACTTAGTACATGTGTGAATACATAGACAAACAGAGTGTCACTAGTATGCCTCTACTTGACTAGCTCGTTGAATCAAAGATGGTTAAGTTTCCTAGCCATAGACATGAGTTGTCATTTGATTAACGGGATCACATCATTAAGGGAATGATGTGATTGACTTGACCCATTCCATTAGCTTAGCACTTGATCGTTTAGTATGTTGCTATTGCTTTCTTCATGAGATATACATGTTCCTATGACTATGAGATTATGCAACTCCCGAATACCGGAGGAACACTTTGTGTGCTACCAAACGTCACAACGTAACTGGGTGATTATAAAGGTGCTCTACAGGTGTCTCCGATGGTACTTGTTGAGTTGGCATAGATCGAGATTAGGATTTGTCACTCCGATTGTCGGAGAGGTATCTCTGGGCCCTCTCGGTAATGCACATTACTATAAGCCTTGCAAGCAATGTGACTAATGAGTTAGTTGTGGGATGATGCATTACGGAACGAGTAAAGAGACTTGCCAGTAACGAGATTGAACTAGGTATTGAGATACCGACGATCGAATCTCGGGCAAGTAACATACCGATGACAAAGGGAACAACGTATGTTGTTATGCGGTTTGACCGATAAAGATCTTTGTAGAATATGTAGGAACCAATATGAGCATCCAGGTTCCGCTATTGGTTATTGACCGGAGATGTGTCTCGGTCATGTCTACATAGTTCTCGAACCCGTAGGGTCCGCACGCTTAACGTTCGGTGACGATCGGTATTATGAGTTTATGTGTTTTGATGTATCAAAGATAGTTCGAAGTCCCGGATGTGATCACGGACATGATGAGGAGTCTCGAAATGGTCGATACATAAAGATTGATATATTGGATGACTATATTCGGACACCGGATGAGTTCCGGGGGTCACCGGATAATTATCGGAGTGCCGGGGGGTTATCGGAACTCCCGGGGGAACTAATGGGCCAACATGGGCCCCCCCCCCCCCCCCCCCCCCCCCCCCCCCCCCCTTGAGGAGTCCGAATTGGACAAGGAGGGGGGGCGGCGCCCCCTCTTTCCCTCCCTCTCCCCCTTTCCTTCCTTCCCCCTCCTAGTTGGACTAGGAAAGGGGGAGTCCTACTCCTACTAGGAGGAGGACTCCTCCCCTCCTTGGCGCGCCCTAGGGCCGGCCGGCCTCCCCCCTTGCTCCTTTATATACGGGGGCAGGGGGCACCCTAGAAGACACAAGTTGATCATTGATCTCTTACCCCCCCCCCCCCCCCCCCCCCCCCCCCCCCCCCCCCCCCCCCCCCCCCCCCCCCCCCCCCCCCCCCCCCCCCCCCCCCCCCCCCCCCCCCCCCCCCCCCCCCCCCCCCCCCCCCCCCCCCCCCCCGAGACTGGTTCTACCGACGTGCTTCGCACACAGGTGGCTGGGTTGCAGTGCTTAGGCGAAGCCCTGCGCCGGTAGCTTCATCATCACCGTCATCACACCGTCATGCTGACGAAGCTCTCCCTCGACACTCAGCTGGATCGAGAGTTCGTGGGACGTCAGCGAGCCGAACGTGTGCAGATCGCGGAGGTGCCATACTTTCGGTACTAGGATCGGTCGGATCGTGAAGACGTACGGCTACATCAACCATGTTGTCATAACGCTTCCGCTTACGGTCCACGAGGGTACGTGGACTACACTCTCCCCTCTCGTTGCTATGCATCACCATGATCTTGCATGTGCGTAGGTAAATTTTTGAAATTACTGCGTTCCCCAACAGTGGCATCCGAGCCAGGTTTATGCGTAGATGTTATATGCACGAGTAGAACCCAAGTGAGTTGTGGGCGATAATAGTCATACTGCTTACCAGCATGTCATACTTTGATTCGGCGGTATTGTTGGATGAAGCGGCCCGGACCGACATTACGCGTACGCTCACGCGAGACTGGTTCTACCGACGTGCTTCGCACACAGGTGGCTGGCGGGTGTCAGTTTCTCCAACTTTAGTTGAATCGAGTGTGGCCACGCCCGGTCCTTGTTGAAGGTTAAAACAGCACATACTTGACAAAAAATCGTTGTGGTTTTGATGCGTAGGTAAGAACGGTTCTTGCTCAGCCTGTAGCAGCCACGTAAAACTTGCAACAACAAAGTAGAGGACGTCTAACTTGTTTTTGTAGGGCATGTTGTGATGTGTGATACGTCTCCAACGTATCTATAATTTTTTATTGTTCCATGCTATTATATGAAGGAAATATGCCCTAGAGGCAATAATAAAGTTATTATTTATTTCCTCATATCATGATAAATGTTTATTATTCATGCTAGAATTGTATTAATCGGAAACATAATACATGTGTGAATACATAGACAAACATAGTGTCACTAGTATGCCTCTACTTGACTAGCTCATTAATCAAAGAAGGTTGAGTTTCCTAACCATAGACATGAGTTGTCATTTGATTAACGGGATCGCATCATTAGGAGAATGATGTGATTGACTTGACCCATTTCGTTAGCTTAGCACTTGATCGTTTAGTTACTGCTATTGCTTTCTCCATGACTTATACATGCTCCTATGACTATGAGATTATGCAACTCCCGAATACCAGAGGAACACTTTGTGTGCTACCAAACATCACAACGTAACTGGGTGATTATAAAGGTGCTCTACAGGTGTCTCCGATGGTGTTCGTTGAGTTGGCATAGATCGAGAATAGGATTTGTCACTCCGATTATCGGAGAGGTATCTCTGGGCCCTCTCGGTAATGCACATCACTATAAGCCTTGCAAGCAATGTGACTAATGAGTTAGTTACGGGATGATGCACTACGGAACGACTAAAGAGACTTGCCGGTAACGAGATTGAGCTAGGTATTGAGATACCGACGATTGAATCTCGGGCAAGTAACATACCGATGACAAAGGGAACAACGTATGTTGTTATGCGGTTTGACCGATAAAGATCTTCGTAGAATATGTAGGAACCAATATGAGCATCCAGGTTCCGCTATTGGTTATTGACCGGAGATGTGTCTCGGTCATGTCTACATAGTTCTCGAACCCAAAGGGTCCGCACACTTAAAGTTCGGTGACGATCGGTATTATGAGTTTTTGTGTTTTGATGTACCGAAGGTAGTTTGGAGTCCCGGATATGATCACGGACATGACGAGGAGTCTCAAAATGGTTGAGACGTAAAGATCGATATATTGGACGACTATGTTCGGACACCGGAAGTGTTTTCGGGAGGTTTCGGACATATACCGGAGTACCGGGGGGTTACCGGAACCCCCCGGGGAGTTTATTGGGCCTATTGGGCCCTAGTGGGAGAAGAGGAGGGGCGGCCAGGGCAGCCGCGCGCCCCCTCCCCCTCTAGTCCAAATTGGACAAGGAGGAGGGGGCGGCGCCCCCCTTTCCTTCTCTTCCTCTCTCCCTTCCCTCTTCTCTCCTACTCCTACTTGGAAGGGGGGAGTCCTACTCCCGGTGGGAGTAGGACTCCTCATGGGGCGCGCCATAGGGGGCCGGCCTCTCCCCCTCCTCCACTCCTTTATATACGGGGAGGGAGGCACCCCTTGGAGATACAACAATTGATCATTGATCTTTTAGCCGTGTGCGGTGCCCCCCTCCACCATAATCCACCTCGGTAATATCGTAGCGGTGCTTAGGCGAAGCCCTGCGTCGGTAGCATCATCATCACCGTCATCACACCGTCGTGCTGACGGAACTTTTCCTCGAAGCTCTACTGGATCGGAGTTCGTGGGACGTCATCGAGCTGAACGTGTGCTGAACTCGGAGGTGCCGTGCGTTCGGTACTTGGATCGGTCGGATCGTGAAGACGTATGACTACATCAACTGCGTTGTCATAACGGTTCCGCTTTCGGTCTACGAGGGTACGTGGACAACACTCTCCCCTCTCGTTGCTATGCATCACCATGATCTTGCGTGTGCGTAGGAATTTTTTTGAAATTACTACGTTCCCCAACAGTGGCATCCGAGCCAGGTTTATGCGTAGATGTTATATGCAAGAGAAGAACACAAGTGAGTTGTGGGCAATACAAGTCATACTGCTTACCAGCATGTCATACTTTGGTTCGGCGGTATTGTTGGATGAAGCGGCCCGGACCGACATTACGCGTACGCTTACGCGAGACTGGTTCTACCGACGTGCTTTGCACACAGGTGGCTGGCGGGTGTCAGTTTGTCCAACTTTAGTTGAACCGAGTGTGACTACGCCCGGTCCTTGAGAAGGTTAAAACAGCACTAACTTGATGAAATATCGTTGTGGTTTTGATGCGTAGGTAAGAACGGTTC
>JAAAWM010010046.1:0-33119 GCA_036873465.1 Thinopyrum obtusiflorum
GTGGAGTAATAGTAGTAGATGCAGAATCGTTTCGGTCTACTTGACACGGACGTAATGCCTATATTTCATAATCATTGCCTTAGATATCGTCATAACTTTGCGCTTTTCTATCAATTGCTCGACAGTAATTTGTTCACCCACCGTATTATTTGCTATCTTGAGAGAAGCCTCTAGTGAAACCTATGGCCGTCGGGTCTATTTTCCATCATATAAGTTTCCGATCTACTAATTTGCAAACTTTTACTTTCCGATCTATAAACCAAAAAACCCAAAAATATTTACTTTATTGTTTGTTTAGTTTCATCTATCTCTATCAGATCTCAAGTTTGCAAGTAACCGTGAAGGGATTGACAACGCCTTTATCGCGTTGGGTGCAAGTTGTTTGATTGTTTGTGCAGGTATTGGTGATTTGTGCGTTGTCTCCTACTAGATTGATACCTTGGTTCTCAAACTGAGGGAAATACTTATCTCTACTTTGCTGCATCACCCTTTCCTCTTCAAGGGAAAAACCAACGCAAGCTCAAGAAGTAGCAATTCTCCATATGATAAAAGGTGTGGCCAAATAACATAGACATATGAAAAATTGAAATATCGTGCATGTTAGATTGTGTGTAATCTGTTGATATTATTAACGCAGTATGTCTGTATTTTCATAGACCGAGACCCCTGCATTTATGGCTAATAATCAACTCTTTTACTGAGATTATGTCTGCATCATTCAAGTATTAGGTAATACAACAAATGATTACATTAAAGCAAGATGACATACTTTTGATTAACATGATTTCATTAGAGGCCGCATACAATCATTTGTTCTTAGTGATAACAATAGAAGGCAAGCCTTTTCCATTACTGTCACCATGGTAGATTACTTGCAAGATTAAACCTAGCTGCTAATGCATACCACTCCCTCTACTGATTACTCATCTAAACCGGCCAAAAGAGGATAAATAATTGGAGAGAAATGTATTTCTATAAACCAGACATAGGGCATCAACACAATGTGAACATAAAAAATCAATTCATCACATGGTCAATATCACTACTAGGTTTACATCTGATGGACCCCAATCATGATAGATAGCTCATGTGGCCATTGTATTGAACAACAAGGGGGAGAGATTACATATTTGCTACTTCCATGAACACATAGTTCTAGAGTGTGTACTACTCACAACTCATATTGGAGCAACAATGACTGAGGCAAAGAATTCCCCCTCCAATAGAGTACTAAATCTATGTTGAAACATAGATTGCATCGGCATGTAAATTGGCAGCGGAGAAAAAATTCCCAATAAATAGGAAGGAGGTCATGTGGCGTATATATAGCCAGCTGCAAAGGAAGGGCGCCAGTGGGCGCCTGGTAGGCCTAGGTGCCTAATGCAGGCGCCCTAAGGCACGATGCGCCTCGTTTAGGCTCTTGGGACCATTGGCCCTCCACAGGTGGTGCCGCTTTGCCTCCTTGCTCCTTCGGGTATTCTATGGCCTTCTATTATTTTTCAAAATTTTCTCAAAAGCGCGGCCATTTTATTTTCCTGAAACCCAAAAACAACTGAAAAGAGGAACTAGCACAGGGAACTGAATTAACATCTTAGTTCCAAAATGAACTTTAAAAACATTGCATAAACGATGGATAATAGGCATGAAATATAAGAAGTATAGATATGCTGGAGACGTGTCATTGCTTATAGAGGTACGATCGTGTCTCCCCTTTTGTTTATAGTTTGGAATTTTTAAATCCATACTAAATACATACTACTCTCTTATGCAAATTTATGTATATTATAGGTACAATCATGTCTCCCCTTTGCACCTATAACACAAGAAGTTGCCACTATAACATGAGAAGGTGACACTCTTTACAGGGACTTGAAGATTCATTGGAAGGTGCAATCTGCAACGTCATCAACCTCATTATCTTGAGAATATTTCATATGTTGACCCTAGACATATTGTAGATTTTAGCACTTTTGTAGCGTATGTTGCCCCTGCACAATTGGATGCATGAATCTATTTATGAAATGCAATGCAATTGTGAGATGAATTTTGATGCGCATTATGAAAGTACTGTGCATGTTGAATGCTATTGAAGCAGGAAAAACATCGAGGAATAGTAAAATCATCAATAAAAAATTAAAATTCTAGCATGCGGTTTTTGCTTTAGAAACTGCCTTAATGATATTATATAGGAGGAGGATCCAAATGAATAGTTTACTTTTGGTCATCCTTGCATTGGATGTTGTTTGTCCACGTAAACCGCATGTGGGTTTCATCGCAAGCGGTTCTAGAAACTTCCTCCATTGCCGAGTATTAGCGATACAGATGTAGGATCAAAAGTATGTCTAGAGGGGGGGGGTGATTAGACTAATTGACCAAATAAAATCTATCATTTTCCCAATTTTAGTTGTGGGCAGATTTTAGCAATTAGCACAAGTCAAGCAATCAACCTACACATGCAATTCTAAGAGTATAGTAGAGGAAAGTAAAACATTACATATGAAGGTACAGGGAAGGGTTTGAAGAAGGCAAACACAATGGAGACGGAGATTTTTGGCGTGGTTCCGATTGGTGGTGCTATCGTACGTCCACGTTGATGGAGACTTCAACCCACGAAGGGTAACGGTTGCGCAAGTCCATGGAGGGCTCCACCCACGAAGGTCCACGAAGAAGCAACCTGGTCTATCCCACCATGGCCATCATCCATGAAGGACTTGCCTCACTCGGGTAGATCTTCACGAAGTAGGCGACCTCCTTGCCCTTACAAACTTCTTGGTTCAAGTCCACATCACGACAGAGGCTCCCAAGCGACACATAACCAATCTAGGAGACACCACTCTCCAAAAGGTAATAGATGGTGTGTAGATGATGAACTCCTTGCTCTTGTGCTTCAAATGATAGTCTCCCCAACACTCAACTCTCTCAATCTCAGATTTGGCTATGGTGGAAGAGGGATTTGAGTGGAAAGCAACTTGGGGAAGGCTAGAAATTAAGGCTCAAAAGATTGGAATGGAATCTCTTGATCTCAACACATGAGTAGGTGGCTCTCTCTCAGAAAATGAATGGTGGAAGTGTTGGGGAACGTAGCATGCAATTTCAAAAAAAATCCTATGATCATGCAAGATCTATCTAGGAGATGCATAGCAACGAGAGGGGGAGAGTGTGTCCACGTACCCTCGTAGACCGAAAGCGGAAGCGTTAGGTTAACGCGGTTGATGTAGTCGAACGTCTTCACGATCCAACCGATCTAGTACCGAACGTACGGCACCTCTGAGTTCAGCACACGTTCAGCTCAATGACGTCCCTCGAACTCTTGATCCAGCAGAGGGTCGAGGGAGAGTTTTGTCAGCACGATGGCATGGCGACGGTGATGGTGATGTGATCCGCGCAGGGCTTCGCCTAAGCACTACGACGCTATGACCGGAGGAGTAAACTGTGGAGGGGGCACCGCACACGGCTAAGAGAACAACTGATGTGCTTTGGGGTGCCCCCTGCCCCCGTATATAAAGGAGGGGAGGAGGAGGCCGGCCACCAAGGGGGCGCGCCAAGGGGGGGAGTCCTACTAGGACTCCACTCCTAGTAGGATTCGCCCCCCCCGGGGGGGGCCTCTTTTTCCTTTCTCATCGGAGGGAAAAGGGAAGGAGAGGGAGAGGGAAAGAGGAAAGGTGGCCGCGCCCCTCCCCTAGTCCAATTCGGACTCCCTTGGGGGGGCGCCACCCTGCGGGCTCCCCTCTCTTTCTCCCCTATGGCCCATTAAGGCCCATTACTTCCCCGGGGGGGTTCCGGTAACCCCTCGGTACTCCGGAAAAATACCCAAACCACTCAAAACCATTCCGGTGTCCGGATATCATCTTCCAATATATCAATCTTTACCTCTCGGCCATTTCGAGACTCCTCGTCATGTCCGTGATCTCATCCGGGACTCTGAACAATCTTTGGTCACCAAAACACTTAACTCATAATACAAATCGTCATCGAACGTTAAGCGTGCGGACCCTATGGGTTCGAGAACTATGTAGACATGACTAAGACACATCTCCGATCAATAGCCAATAGCGTAACCTGGATGCTCATATTGGTTCCTACATATTCTATGAAGATCTTTATCGGTCAAACCGCAATGACAACATACGTTATTCCCTTTGTCATCGGTATGTTACTTGCCCGAGATTCGATCGTCGGTATCCTCATACCTAGTTCAATCTCGTTACCGACAAGTCTCTTTACTCGTTCCGTAATGCATCATCCCATAACTAACTCATTAGTCACATTGCTTGCAAGGCTTATATGATGTGCATTACCGAGAGGGCCCAGAGATACATCTCCGATACTCGGAGTGACAAATCCTAATCTTGATCTATGCCAAACCCAACAAACACCTTCGGAGACACCTGTAGAGCATCTTTATAATCACCCAGTTACGTTGTGACGTTTGATAGCACACAAGGTGTTTCTCCAGTATTCGGGAGTTGCATAATCTCATAGTCAAAGGAATATGCATAAGTCATGAAGAAAGCAATAGCAATAAAACTTAACGATCATTATGCTAAGCTAATGGATGGGTCTTGTCCATCACATCATTCTCTAATGATGTGATCTCGTTCATAAAATGACAACACATGTCCATGGTCAGGAAACTTAACCATCTTTGATTAACGAGCTAGTCAAGTAGAGGCATACTAGGGACACTCTGTTTTGTCTATGTATTCACACATGTACTAAGTTTTTGGTTAATACAATTCTAGCATGAATAATAAACATTTATCATGATATAAGGAAATATAAATAACAACTTTATTATTGCCTCTAGGGCATATTTCCTTCAGGAAGTGTAGGCACGTTCTGATGGCTCTCCTCTATGAGGAATAAAGGGTGGAGGGGTATATATAGCCTCCACACAAAATCCAACCGTTACACACTTTTGACTCATCTCGGTGGCACTGATTAGGAAACTCGGTGGCACCGATCTGTTCAAAAATATGAACGTTAGGAATCTCGGTGGGACTGACTGGAACAACTCACTGGCACCAATGTGCTAGGGCTTGTTGGAAATATGCCCTAGAGGCAATAATAAAATGGTTATTATTATATTTCCTTGTTCATGATAATTGTCTATTGTTCATGCTATAATTGTATTAACCGGAAACCGTAATACATGTGTGAATACATAGACCACAACATGTCCCTAGTGAGCCTCTAGTTGACTAGCTCGTTGATCAATAGATGGTTGTGGTTTCCTGACCATGGACATTGGATGTCATTGATAATGGGATCACATCATTAGGAGAATGATGTGATGGACAAGACCCAATCCAAAGCATAGCACAAGATCGTGTAGTTCATTTGGTAGAGCTTTTCTAATGTCAAGTATCATTTCCTTAGACCATGAGATTGTGCAACTCCCGGATACCGTAGGAATGCTTTGGGTGTATCAAACGTCACAACGTAACTGGGTGACTATAAAGGTGCACTACAGGTATCTCCGAAAGTATCTGTTGGGTTGGCACAAATCGAGACTGGGATTTGTCACTCCGTATGACGGAGAGGTATCTCTGGGCCCACTCGGTAATGCATCATCATAATGAGCTCAATGTGACTAAGGAGTTAGCCACGGGATCATGTGTTACAGAACGAGTAAAGAGACTTGCTGGTAACGAGATTGAACGAGGTATGGGGATAACGACGATCGAATCCCGGGCAAGTAACATACCGATGGACAAAGGGAATTTTATACGGCATTGATTGAATCCCTGACATCGTGGTTCATCCGATGAGATCATCGTGGAACATGTGGGAGCCAATATGGGTATACATATCCCGCTATTGGTTATTGGCCGGAGAGATGTCTCGGTCATGTCTGGTTCCCGAACCCGTAGGGTCTACACACTTAAGGTTCGGTGACGCTAGAGTTGTAATGGGAATTGTATGTGGTTACCGAAAGTTGTTCGGAGTCTCGGATGAGATCCCAGACGTCACGAGGAGTTCCAAAATGGTCCGGAGGTAAAGATTTATATATGGAAAGTCCTATTTTGGCCACAGGAAAATGTTCGGGATTTTTCGGTATTGTACCGGGAAGGTTCTAGAAGGTTTCGGAGTGGGGCCCACCTGCATGGGGGGACCCACATGAACGTGGGTAGTGGGGGCAAGGCCCCACACCCCTGGTCAAGGCGCACCAAGACCCCCCTTAGAAGGAATAAGATCATATCCCGAAGGGATAAGATCAAGATCCCTAAAAAAGGGGGATAACAATCGGTGGGGAAGGGAAAGGATGGGATTTCTTTCCTCCCACCTTTGCCAATGCCCCAATGGACTAGGAGGGCAAGAAACCAGCCCCCTCCACCCTTATATATAGTGGGGAGGTGCATGGGAGCTGCACCCCTTGCCCCTGGCGCAGCCCTTCCCCCTCCTACACCTCCTCCGTAGTGCTTGGCGAAGCTCTGCCGGAGAACCACGAGCTCCACCACCACGCCGTCGTGCTGCCGGAGCTCTCCCTCAACTTCTCCTCCCCCTTGCTGGATCAAGAAGGAGGAGACGTCCCCGGGCTGTACGTGTGTTGAACGCGGAGGTGCCGTCCGTTCGGCGCTTGGATCGGATCTTCCGCGATTTGAATCACCGCGAGTACGACTCCATCAACCGCGTTCTTGTAACGCTTCCGCTTAGCGATCTTCAAGGGTATGAAGATGCACTCCCTCTCTCTTGTTGCTAGCATCTCCTAGATTGATCTTGGTGACACGTAGGAAAATATTTGAATTATTACTACGTTCCCCCATAGTGGTATCAGAGCCAGGTCTATGCGTAGATTCTATGCATGAGTAGAACACAAGTAGTTGTGGGCGATGATTTGGTCAATTTGCTTACCGTTACTAGTCCTATCTTGATTCAGCGGCATTGTGGGATGAAGTGGCCCGGACCGACCTTACACGTACGCTTACATGAGACAGGAATCACGACTTGCATGTCGATGAGTATGACAACCGGCAGGAGCCATAGGAGTTGTCTTAATTTATTGTAAGACCTGCGAGTCAATATAAACGCCTTGTAATTACTTTACTTTATTGCTAACCGTTAGCTATAGTAGTAGAAGTAATAGTTGGCGAGACAACTTCATGAAGACACAATGATGGAGATCATGATGATGGAGATCATGGTGTCATGCCGGTGACGATGGTGATCATGCCGCGCCTCGAAGATGGAGATCAAAAGCGCAAGATGGTGATCATGTCACTTTATGATTCGCATGTGATGTTTATCTTGTTTACATCTTATTTGCTTAGAACGACGGTAGCATAAATAAGATGATCCCTCACTAAAATTTCAAGAAATGTGTTCCCCCTAACTGTGCACCGTTGCGAAGGTTCGTTGTTTCGAAGCACCACGTGATGATCGGGTGTGATAGATTCTAACGTTCGCATACAACGGGTGTAAGCCAGATTTACACATGTGAAACACTTAGGTTGACTTGACGAGCCTAGCATGTACAGACATGGCCTCGGAACACAAGAGACTGAAAGGTCGAACAAGAGTCGTATAGTAGATGCGATCAACATGGAGATGTTCACCGTTGATGACTAGTCCATCTCACGTGATGATCGGACACGGCCTAGTCGATTCGGATCATGTATCACTTAGATGACTAGAGGGATGTCTATCTGAGTGGGAGTTCTTAGGTAATATGATTAATTGAACTCATTATCATGAACATAGTCTAAATTGTCTTTGCAAATTATGTTGTAGATTAATAGCTCGTGCTTTAGCTCCCTGTTTGTTCCTAGAGAAAGACTAAGTTGAAAGATAATGTAAGCAATTCTGCGGACTAGGGCCGTAGTCTGAGGATTGTCCTCACTGCTACGCAGAAGGTTTCTGTCCTTGATGCACCGCTCGGTGTGCCAACCCCTCTAGCGTCGCATGTGGATGTTGTGAACATCTGGCAGACACGTTCTGATGACTACTTTATAGTTTAGTGCGCCATGCTTTACGGCTTAGAATCGGGGCTCCAAAGGCGTTTTGAACGTCATGGAACATATGAGATGTTCCAAGAGCTGAAATTGGTATTTCAGGCTCATGCCCGTGTTGAGAGGTTAAGACCTCTGACAAGACCTTTGCCTACAAGATGGAGGAGAATAGCTCAGCCAGTGAGCATGTGCTCAGAATGTCTAGGTGCTTCAATCACTTGAATCAAATGGGAGTTAATCTTCTAGAGAAGGAAGTGATTGACAGAGTTCTCCAGTCACTATCACCAAGCTACTAGAGCTTCGTGATGAACTATAACATGCAAGGGAAGATGATCCCGGAGCTATTGGTCGAGCTTAAGGCCATGATGGTAGAAATCAAGAAGGAGCATCAAGTGTTGATGGTTAACAAGACCACTTGTTTCAAGAAGGGCAAGGGCAAGAAGGGAAACTTCATGAATGGCAAGCCAGTTGCCGCTCCAGTGAGGAAACCCAAGAACCCAAACCCGAGACAAAGTGCTTCTATTAGGGGAACGGTCACTGGTAGCGGAACTGCCTCAAATACTTGGTAGATAAGAAGGCTGGCAACTTCAACAAAAGTATATTTGATAAATGTGTTGATGTGTACCTTACTAGTACTCCTAGTAGCACCTGGGTATTAGATACCGATTTAGTTGCTAAGATTGGTAACTCGAAACAAAAGCTACGGAATAAATGGAGACTAGCTAAGGGCGAGGTGGCGATGTATGTTGGAAGTGTTTCCAAGGTTGATGTGATCACCATCGCACGCTCCCTCTACCTTCGGGATTAGTGTTGAACCTAGATAAATGTTGCTTGCATTGGTGTCTGCGTTGAGCATGAACATGATTAGATCATGTTTATTGCAATATAGTTATTCATTTAAGTCAGAGAATAATGGTTATTCTGTTTACATGAATAATACCGTCTATGGTCATGCACCCAATGTGAATGGTTTATTGAATCTCGGTCATAGTGATACACATGTTCATAACATTGATGCCAAAAGATGTAGAGTTGATGATGATAGTACCACTTTCTTGTGGCACTGCCGCTTAGGTCATATTGGTGTAAAGCGCATGAAGAACCTCCATGCCGATGGACTTTTGAAGTCACTTGATTTTGAATCACTTGACACATGCGAACCATGCCTCATTGGCAAGATGACTAAAACCCCATTTTTGGAACAATGGAACGGGCAAGTGACTTGTTGGAAATCATACATGCTGATGTATGCGGTCCGATGAGTGTTGACGCGTGCGATGGATATCGTTATTTTCTCACCTTCGCCGATGAATTTAGTAGATATGGGTATGTTTACTTAATGAAGAATAAGTCTGAAACGTTTGAAATGTTCAAGCAATTTCAGGGTGACGTTGAGAATCATCGTGACAAGAAGATCAAGTTCCTATGATATGATCAAGGGGAGAGTATCTGAATTATGAGTTTGGCGGGGGGGGGGGGGGGGGGGGGGGGGGGGGGGGGGGGGGGGGGGGGGGGGGGGGGGGGGGGGGGGGGGGGGGGGGGGGGGGGGGGGGGGGGGGGGGGGGGGGGGGGGGGGGGGGGGGGGGGGGGGGGGGGGGGGGGGGGGGGGGGGGGGGGGGGGGGGGGGGGGGGGGGGGGGGGGGGGGGGGGGGGGGGGGGGGGGGGGGGGGGGGGGGGGGGGGGGGGGGGGGGGGGGGGGGGGGGGGGGGGGGGGGGGGGGGGGGGGGGGGGGGGGGGGGGGGGGGGGGGGGGGGGGGGGGGGGGGGGGGGGGGGGGGGGGGGGGGGGGGGGGGGGGGGGGGGGGGGGGGGGGGGGGGGGGGGGGGGGGGGGGGGGGGGGGGGGGGGGGGGGGGGGGGGGGGGGGGGGGGGGGGGGGGGGGGGGGGGGGGGGGGGGGGGGGGGGGGGGGGGGGGGGGGGGGGGGGGGGGGGGGGGGGGGGGGGGGGGGGGGGGGGGGGGGGGGGGGGGGGGGGGGGGGGGGGGGGGGGGGGGGGGGGGGGGGGGGGGGGGGGGGGGGGGGGGGGGGGGGGGGGGGGGGGGGGGGGGGGGGGGGGGGGGGGGGGGGGGGGGGGGGGGGGGGGGGGGGGGGGGGGGGGGGGGGGGGGGGGGGGGGGGGGGGGGGGGGGGGGGGGGGGGGGGGGGGGGGGGGGGGGGGGGGGGGGGGGGGGGGGGGGGGGGGGGGGGGGGGGGGGGGGGGGGGGGGGGGGGGGGGGGGGGGGGGGGGGGGGGGGGGGGGGGGGGGGGGGGGGGGGGGGGGGGGGGGGGGGGGGGGGGGGGGGGGGGGGGGGGGGGGGGGGGGGGGGGGGGGGGGGGGGGGGGGGGGGGGGGGGGGGGGGGGGGGGGGGGGGGGGGGGGGGGGGGGGGGGGGGGGGGGGGGGGGGGGGGGGGGGGGGGGGGGGGGGGGGGGGGGGGGGGGGGGGGGGGGGGGGGGGGGGGGGGGGGGGGGGGGGGCTCGGAGTTGCAACATATGCTTTGATGAGGTGATCAAAGCTTTTGGTTTATACAAAGTTTGCAAGAAACTTGTATTTACAAGAAAGTGAGTGGGAGCACTACAACATTTTTGATAAGTATATGTGGATGACATATTGTTGATTGGAAATGATGTATAATTTCTGGAAAGCATAAAGGGTTGTTTGAATGGAGTTTTTCAAAGGGAGACCTGGGTAAAACTGCTTACATATTGGGTATCAAGATCTATAGAGATAGATCAAGACGCCTGATAAGACTTTCACAGAGCACATACCTTGACATGATTTTGAAGGAGTTCAAAATGGATCAGTCAAAGAAGGAGTTCTTGCCTGAGTTGTAAGGTGTGAAGTTAAGACTTAAAGCTCGACCATGGCAGAAGAAAGAGAAAGGACGAAGGTCGTCCCCTATGCCTTAGCCATAGGCTCTATACGATATGCCATGCTGTGTACCGCACCTGATATGTGCCTTGCCATGTGTCTGGCAAGGGGGTACAAGAGTGATCCAGGAGTGGATCATTGGACAGTAGTCAAAATTGTCCTTAGGAATAAGAAAATGTTTCTCGGTTATGGAGGTGATAAAAAGTTCGACGTAAAGGGTTACGTCGATGCAAGCTTTAACACCTATCCGGATGACTCTGAGTAGCAAACCGGATACGTATAGTGGAGCAACCATTTGGGATAGCTCCAAGTGGAGCGTGGAAGCAGCATCTACAATATGACATAGAGATTTGCGAAGTACATACGGATCTGAATGTTGCAGACTCGTTGACTAAACCTCTTCCACGAGCAAAACATGATCAGCACCAGAACTCTATGGGTGTTTGATTCATCACAATGTAACTAGATTATTGACTGTAGTGCAAGTGGGAGACTGTTAGAAATATGCCCTAGAGGCAATAATAAAATGGTTATTATTATATTTCCTTGTTCATGATAATTGTCTATTGTTCATGCTATAATTGTATTAACCGGAAACCGTAATACATGTGTGAATACATAGACCACAACATGTCCCTAGTGAGCCTCTAGTTGACTAGCTCGTTGATCAATAGATGGTTGTGGTTTCCTGACCATGGACATTGGATGTCGTTGATAACGGGTTCACATCATTAGGAGAATGATGTGATGGACAAGACCCAATCCTAAGCATAGCACAAGATCGTGTAGTTCATTTGCTAGAGCTTTTCTAATGTCAAGTATCATTTCCTTAGACCATGAGATTGTGCACCTCCCGGATACCGTAGGAATGCTTTGGGTGTATCAAACGTCACAACGTAACTGGGTGACTATAAAGGTGCACTACAGATATCTCCAAAAGTGTCTGTTAGGTTGGCACAAATCGAGACTGGGATTTGTCACTCCGTATGACGGAGAGGTATCTCTGGGCCCACTCGGTAATGCATCATCATAATGAGCTCAATGTGACTAAGGAGTTAGCCATGGGGTCATGTGTTACGGAATGAGTAAAGAGACTTGCTGGTAATGAGATTGAATGAGGCATGGGGATACCGATGATCGAATCTTGGGCAAGAAACATACCGATGGACAAAGGGAATTGTATACGGGGTTGATTGAATCCCCGACATCGTGGTTCATCCGATGAGATCATCGTGGAACATGTGGGTGTTGGGGAACGTAGTAATTCAAAAAAAAATCCTACGATCACGCAAGATCTATCTAGGAGAAGCATAGCAACAAGTGGGGAGAGTGTGTCCACGTACCCTCGTAGACCGAAAGCGGAAGCGTTTAGTAACGCGGTTGATGTAGTTGAACGTCTTCACGATCCAACCGATCCAAGTACCGAACGTACGGCACCTCCGTGTTCAGCACACGTTCAGCATGATGACGTCCCTCGAGCTCTTGATCCAGGGGGGGGGGGGGGGGGGGGGGGGGGGGGGGGGGGGGGGGGGGGGGGGGGGGGGGGGGGGGGGGGGGGGGGGGGGGGGGGGGGGGGGGGGGGGGGGGGGGGGGGGGGGGGGGGGGGGGGGGGGGGGGGGGGGGGGGGGGGGGGGGGGGGGGGGGGGGGGGGGGGGGGGGGGGGGGGGGGGGGGGGGGGGGGGGGGGGGGGGGGGGGGGGGGGGGGGGGGGGGGGGGGGGGGGGGGGGGGGGGGGGGGGGGGGGGGGGGGGGGGGGGGGGGGGGGGGGGGGGGGGGGGGGGGGGGGGGGGGGGGGGGGGGGGGGGGGGGGGGGGGGGGGGGGGGGGGGGGGGGGGGGGGGGGGGGGGGGGGGGGGGGGGGGGGGGGGGGGGGGGGGGGGGGGGGGGGGGGGGGGGGGGGGGGGGGGGGGGGGGGGGGGGGGGGGGGGGGGGGGGGGGGGGGGGGGGGGGGGGGGGGGGGGGGGGGGGGGGGGGGGGGGGGGGGGGGGGGGGGGGGGGGGGGGGGGGGGGGGGGGGGGGGGGGGGGGGGGGGGGGGGGGGGGGGGGGGGGGGGGGGGGGGGGGGGGGGGGGGGGGGGGGGGGGGGGGGGGGGGGGGGGGGGGGGGGGGGGGGGGGGGGGGGGGGGGGGGGGGGGGACCGAGACACATCTCCGGTCAATAACTAATAGCAGAACCTGGATGCTCATATTGCCTCCTACATATTCTACGAAGATCTTTATCGGTCAAACCGCATAACAACATACGTCATTCCCTTTGTCATCTGTATGTTACTTGCCCGAGATTCGATCATCGGTATCCTCATACCTAGTTCAATCTCGTTACCGGCAAGTCCCTTTACTCGTTCCGTAATGCATCATCCCGCAACTAACTCATTAGTCACATTGCTTGCAAGGCTTATAGTGATGTGCATTACCGAGAGGGCCCAGAGATATCTCTCCGATACACGGAGTGACAAATCCTAATCTCAATCTATGCCTACTCAACAAACACCTTCGGAGACACCTGTAGAGCATCTTTATAATCACCCAGTTACATTGTGACATTTGATAGCACACAAGGTATTCCTCCGGTATTCGGGAGTTGCATAATCTCATAGTCAGAGGAACATGTATAAGTCATGAAGAAAGCAATAGCAATAAAACTAAACGATCATAATGCTAAGGTAACGGATGGGTCTTATCCATCACATCATTCTCTAATGATGTGATCGCGTTCATCAAATGACAACACATGTCTATGGTCAGGAAACATAACCATCTTTGATTAACGAGCTAGTCTAGTAGAGGCATACTAGGGACACTCTGTCTTGTCTATGTATTCACACATGTACTAAGTTTCCGGTTAATACAATTCTAGCATGAATAATAAACATTTATCATGATATAAGGAAATATAAATAACAACTTTATTATTGCCTCTAGGCATATTTCCTTCAGTCTCCCACTTGCACTAGAGTCAATAATCTAGATTACATAGTAATGATTCTAACACCCATGGAGTCTTGGTGCTGATCATGTTTTGCTCGTGGAAGAGGCTTAGTCAACGGGTCTGCATAATTCAGATCCGTATGTATTTTGCAAATCTCTATGTCTCCCTCCTTGACTTGATCGCAGATGGAATTGAAGCGTCTCTTGATGTGTTTGGTTCTCTTGTGAAATCTGGATTCCTTCGCCAAGGCTATTGCTCCAGTATTGTCACAAAAGATTTTCATTGGACCCGATGCACTAGGTATTACACCTAGATCGGATATGAACTCCTTCATCCAGACTCCTTCATTTGCTGCTTCCGAAGCAGCTATGTACTCCACTTCACACGTAGATCCCACCACAACGCTCTGCTTGGAACTGCACCAACTGACAGCTCCACCATTCAATATAAATACGTATCCGGTTTGTGACTTAGAGTCATCCGGATCAGTGTCAAAGCTTGCATCGACGTAACCATTTACGACGAGCTCTTTGTCACCTCCATAAACGAGAAACATATCCTTAGTCCTTTTCAGGTATTTCAGGATGTTCTTGACCGCTGTCCAGTGATCCACTCCTGGATTACTTTGGTACCTCCCTGCTATACTTATAGCAAGGCACACATCAGGTCTGGTACACAGCATTGCATGCATGACAGAACCTATGGTTGAGGCATAGGGAATGACTTTCATTTTCTCTCTATCTTCTGCAGTGGTTGGGCATTGAGCCTGACTCAACTTCACACCTTGTAACACAGGCAAGAACCCTTTCTTTGACTGATCCATTTTGAACTTCTTCAAAAACTTTATCAAGGTATGTGCTTTGTGAAAGTCCAATTAAGCGTCTTGATCTATCTCTGTAGATCTTGATGCCCAATATATAAGCAGCTTCACTGAGGTCTTTCATTGAAAAATTCTTATTCAAGTATCCTTTTATGCTATCCAGAAGGGGGGGGGGGGGGGGGGGGGGGGGGGGGGGGGGGGGGGGGGGGGGGGGGGGGGGGGGGGGGGGGGGGGGGGGGGGGGGGGGGGGGGGGGGGGGGGGGGGGGGGGGGGGGGGGGGGGGGGGGGGGGGGGGGGGGGGGGGGGGGGGGGGGGGGGGGGGGGGGGGGGGGGGGGGGGGGGGGGGGGGGGGGGGGGGGGGGGGGGGGGGGGGGGGGGGGGGGGGGGGGGGGGGGGGGGGGGGGGGGGGGGGGGGGGGGGGGGGGGGGGGGGGGGGGGGGGGGGGGGGGGGGGGGGGGGGGGGGGGGGGGGGGGGGGGGGGGGGGGGGGGGGGGGGGGGGGGGGGGGGGGGGGGGGGGGGGGGGGGGGGGGGGGGGGGGGGGGGGGGGGGGGGGGGGGGGGGGGGGGGGGGGGGGGGGGGGGGGGGGGGGGGGGGGGGGGGGGGGGGGGGGGGGGGGGGGGGGGGGGGGGGGGGGGGGGGGGGGGGGGGGGGGGGGGGGGGGGGGGGGGGGGGGGGGGGGGGGGGGGGGGGGGGGGGGGGGGGGGGGGGGGGGGGGGGGGGGGGGGGGGGGGGGGGGGGGGGGGGGGGGGGGGGGGGGGGGGGGGGGGGGGGGGGGGGGGGGGGGGGGGGGGGGGGGGGGGGGGGGGGGGGGGGGGGGGGGGGGGGGGGGGGGGGGGGGGGGGGGGGGGGGGGGGGGGGGGGGGGGGGGGGGGGGGGGGGGGGGGGGGGGGGGGGGGGGGGGGGGGGGGGGGGGGGGGGGGGGGGGGGGGGGGGGGGGGGGGGGGGGGGGGGGGGGGGGGGGGGGGGGGGGGGGGGGGGGGGGGGGGGGGGGGGGGGGGGGGGGGGGGGGGGGGGGGGGGGGGGGGGGGGGGGGGGGGGGGGGGGGGGGGGGGGGGGGGGGGGGGGGGGGGGGGGGGGGGGGGGGGGGGGGGGGGGGGGGGGGGGGGGGGGGGGGGGGGGGGGGGGGGGGGGGGGGGGGGGGGGGGGGGGGGGGGGGGGGGGGGGGGGGGGGGGGGGGGGGGGGGGGGGGGGGGGGGGGGGGGGGGGGGGGGGGGGGGGGGGGGGGGGGGGGGGGGGGGGGGGGGGGGGGGGGGGGGGGGGGGGGGGGGGGGGGGGGGGGGGGGGGGGGGGGGGGGGGGGGGGGGGGGGGGGGGGGGGGGGGGGGGGGGGGGGGGGGGGGGGGGGGGGGGGGGGGGGGGGGGGGGGGGGGGGGGGGGGGGGGGGGGGGGGGGGGGGGGGGGGGGGGGGGGGGGGGGGGGGGGGGGGGGGGGGGGGGGGGGGGGGGGGGGGGGGGGGGGGGGGGGGGGGGGGGGGGGGGGGGGGGGGGGGGGGGGGGGGGGGGGGGGGGGGGGGGGGGGGGGGGGGGGGGGGGGGGGGGGGGGGGGGGGGGGGGGGGGGGGGGGGGGGGGGGGGGGGGGGGGGGGGGGGGGGGGGGGGGGGGGGGGGGGGGGGGGGGGGGGGGGGGGGGGGGGGGGGGGGGGGGGGGGGGGGGCCACAGTTCATATGGTGTCGTCTCAACGGATTTAGATGGTGCCCTATTTAACGTGAATGCAGCCATCTCTAAAGCATAACCCCAAAATGATAGTGGTAAATCGGTAAGAGACATCATAGATCGCACCATATCTAATAAAGTACGGTTATGACGTTCGGACACAACATTACGCTGTGGTGTTCCAGGTGGCGTGAGTTGCGAAACTATTCCACATTGTTTCAAATGAAGACCAAACTCATAACTCAAATATTCACCTCCACGATCAGATCGTAGAAACTTTATTTTCTTGTTACGATGATTTGCCACTTCACTCTGAAATTCTTTGAACTTTTCAAATGTTTCAGACTTATGTTTCATCAAGTAGATATACCCATATCTGCTCAAATCATATGTGAAGGTCAGAAAATAACGATACCCGCCGCGAGCCTACACTCATCGGACCGCATACATCAGTATGTATTATTTCCAAAAAGTCAGTTGCTCGCTTCATTGTTCCGGAGAATGGAGTTTTAGTCATCTTGCCCATGAGGCAAGGTTCGCAAGCATCAACTGATTCATAATCAAGTGATTCCAAAAGCCCATCAGCATGGAGTTTCTTCATGCGCTTTACACCAATATGACCTAAACGGCAGTGCCACAAATAAGTTGCACTATCACTATTAACTTTGCATATTTTGGCTTCAATATTATGAATATGTGTATCACTACAATCGAGATTCAATAAAAATAGACCACTCATCAAGGGTGCATGGCCATAAAAGATATTACTCATATAAATAGAACAACCATTATTCTCTGATTTAAATGAATAACCGTCTCACATCAAACAAGATCCAGATATAATGGTCATGCTTAACGCTGGCACCAAATAACAATTATTCAGGTCTAAAACTAATCCCGAAGGTAGATGTAGAGGTAGTGTGCCGACGGCGATCACATCGAGTTTGGAACCATTTCCCACGCGCATCGTCACCTCGTCCTTAGCCAATCTTCGTTTAATCCGTAGCCCCTATTTCGAGAACCAGTATCAAATACCCAGGCGCTACTACGAGCATTAGTAAGGTACACATCAATAACATGTATATCAAATATACCTTTCACTTTGCCATCCTTCTTATCCGCCAAATACTTGGGGCAGTTCCGCTTCCAGTTACCAGTCCCTTTGCAGTAGAAGCACTCAGTCTCAGGCTTAGGTCCAGAATTGGGCTTCTTCACTTGAGCAGCAACTTGCTTGCCGTTCTTCTTGAAGTTCCCCTTCTTCCCTTTGCCCTTTTTCTTGAAACTAGTGGTCTTGTTAACCATCAACACTTGATGCTCCTTCTTGATTTCTACCTCCGCAGCCTTTAGCATCGCGAAGAGCTTGAGAATTGTCTTATCCATCCCTTCCATATTATAGTTCATCATGAAGCTTTTATAGCTTGGTGGCAGTGATTGAAGAACTCTGTCAATGACACTATCATCAGGAAGATTAACTCCCAGTTGAGTCAAGTGGTTGTGGTACCCAGACATTCTGACTATATGTTCACTGACAGAACTATTCTCCTCCATCTTGCAGCTATAGAACTTATTGGAGACTTCATATCTCTCAATTCGGGCATTTGCTTGAAATATTAACTTCAACTCCTGGAACCTCATATGCTCCATGACGTTCAAAACGTCTTTGAAGTTCCGATTCTAAGCCGTAAAGCATGGCACACTGAACTATCGAGTAGTCATCAGCTTTGCTTTGCCAGACGTTCATTACGTCCGGAGTTGCTCCTGCACCTAGTGGTGCTTCCAGGACATAATTCTTCTGCGCAGCAATGAGGATAATCCTCAAGTTATGGACCCAGTCCGTGTAATTGCTACCATCATCTTTCAACTTAGCTTTCTCTAAGAACACATTAAAATTCAAAGGAACGGTAGCACGGGCCATTGATCTACAACAACATAGACATGCAAAAACTATCAGGTACTAAGTTCATGATAAATTAAAGTTCAATTAATCATATTACTAAAGAACTCCCACTTAGATAGACATCCCTCTAGTCATCTAAGTGATCACGTGATCCATATCAACTAAACCATGTCCGATCATCACGTGAGATGGAGTAGTTTTCAATGGTGAAAATCACTATGTTGATCATATCTACTATATGATTCACGTTCGACCTTTCGGTCTCAGTGTTCCAAGGCCATATCTGCATATGCTAGGCTCGTCAAGTTTAACCCGAGTATTCTGCATGTGCAAAATTGGCTTGCACCCGTTGTATGTAAACGTAGAGCTTATCACACCCGATCATCACGTGGTGTCTCGGCACGACGAACTGTAGCAACGGTGCATACTCAGGGAGAACACTTATACCTTGAAATTTAGTGAGGGATCTTCTTATAATGCTACCACCGTACTAAGCAAAATAAGATGCATAAAAGATAAACATCACATGCAATCAAAATATGTGACATGATATGGCCATCATCATCTTGTGCCTTTGATCTCCATCTCCAAAGCACCGTCATGATCTCCATCGTCACCGGCTTGACACCTTGATCTCCATCGTAGCATCGTTGTCATCTCGCCAACTATTGCTTCTACGACTATCGCTACCGCTTAGTGATAAAGTAAAGCAATTACATGGCGATTGCATTTCATACAATAAAGTGACAACCATAAGGCTCCTGCCAGTTGCCGATAATGGTTACAAAATATGATCATCTCATACAACAATTTATATCTCATCATGTCTTGACCATATCACATCACAACATGCCCTGCAAAAACAAGTTAGACGTCCTCTACTTTGTTATTGCAAGTTTTACGTGGCTGCTACGGGCTTCTAGCAAGAACCGTTCTTACCTACGCATCAAAACCACAACGATTTTTCATCAAGTGTGCAGTATTAACCTTCAACAAGGACCGGCCGTAGTCAAACTCGATTCAACTAATGTTGGAGAAACAGACACCCGCTAGCCACCTATGTGCGAAGCACGTCGGTAGAACTAGTCTCATGAACGCGGCCATGTAATGTCGGTCCGGGCCGCTTCATCCAACAATACCGCCGAATCAAAGTAAGACGTTGGTGGTAAGCAGTACGACTATTATCGCCCACAACTCTTTGTGTTCTACTCGTGCATATAACATCTACGCATAGACCTGGCTCGGATGCCACTGTTGGGGAACGTAGTAATTCAAAAAAAATCCTACGATAATGCAAGATCTATCTAGGAGAAGCATAGCAACGAGCAGGGAGAGTGTGTCCACGTACCCTCGTAGACCGAAACCGGAAGTGTTTAGTAACGCGGTTGATGTAGTCGGACGTCTTCACGATCCAACCGATTCAAGTACCGAACGTACGGCACCTCCGTGTTCAGCACACGTTCAGCACGATGACGTCCCTCGAGCTCTTGATCCAGTTGAGGATGAGGGAGAGTTTCGTCAGCACGACGGCGTGGCGACGGTGATGATGAAGTTACCGGCGCAGGGCTTCGCCTAAGCACTACGACGATATGACCGAGGTGTTAAACTGTGGAGGGGGCACCGCACATGGCTAAGAGATTGTCTGTTGTGCCTTTGGGGTGCCCCCTGCCCACGTATATAAAGGAGGGAGGGAGAGAGGCCGACGGCCAGGAGGGGCGCGCCAATGGGGGAGTCCTACTTGGACTCCTAGTCCAAGTAGGATTTGCCCCTCCCCCCTTTTCCTTTCTTCCACCGGAGGGAAAGGAAGGAGGGGGCCGCGCCCCCACCTCTTGTCCAATTCGGTTTGGGCAGGGGGGAGGCGCGCGCCACCTCGTGGCCCTTCTTCCCTCTCTCCACTAAAGCCCACTAAGGCCCATTAACTTCCCCGGGGGTTCCGATAACCCCTCGGTACTCCGAAAAAATACCCGAATCACTCGGAACCATTCTGATGTCCGAATATAACCTTCCAATATATGAATCTTTAACTTTGACCATTTCAAGACTCCTCGTCATGTTTGTGATCTCATCCGGGACTCCGAACAAACTTTGGTCATCAAATCACATAACTCATAACACAAATCGTCATCGAACGTTAAGCGTGCGGACCCTACGGGTTCGAGAACTATGTAGACATGACCGAGACACATCTCCAGTCAATAACTAATAGCGGAACCTGGATGCTCATATTGGCTCCTACATATTCTACGAAGATCTTTATCGGTCAAACCGCATAACAACATACGTCATTCCCTTTGTCATCGGTATGTTACTTGCCCGAGATTCGATCGTCGGTATCGTCATACCTAGTTCAATCTCGTTACCGGCAAGTCTCTTTACTCGTTCCGTAATGCATCATCCCGCAACTAACTCATTAGTCACATTTCTTACAAGGCTTATAGTGATGTGCATTACCGAGAGGGCCCAGAGATACCTCTCCGATACACGGAGTGACAAATCCTAATCTCGATCTATGCCTACTCAACAAACACCTTCAGAGACACCTGTAGAGCATCTTTATAATCACCCAGTTACATTGTGACGTTTGATAGCACACAAGGTGTTCCTCCGGTATTCGGGAGTTGCATAATCTCATAGTCAGAGGAACATGTATAAGTCATGAAGAAAGCAATAGCAATAAAACTAAACGATCATAATGCTAAGGTAACGGATGGGTCTTATCCATCACATCATTCTCTAATGATGTGATCCCGTTCATCAAATGGCAACACATGTCTATGGTCAGGAAACATAACCATCTTTGATTAACGAGCTAGTCAAGTAGAGGCATACTAGGGACACTCTGTTTTGTCTATGTATTCACACATGTACTAAGTTTCCGGTTAATACAATTCTAGCATGAATAATAAACATTTATCATGATATAAGGAAATATAAATAACAACTTTATTATTGCCTCTAGGGCATAGTTCCTTCAGTGGGAGCCAATATGGGTATCCAGATCCCGCTATTGGTTATTGGCCGAAGAGATGTCTCGGTCATGTCTGCATGGTTCCCGAACCCATAGGGTCTACACACTTAAGGTTCGGTGATGCTAGAGTTGTAATGGGAATTGTATGTGGTTACCGAAAGTTGTTCGGAGTCTCGGATGAGATCCCAGACGTCACGAGGAGTTCTGGAATGGTCCGGAGGTAAAGATTTATATATGGAAAGTCCTATTTTGGCCATCGGAAAATGTTCGGGATTTTTCGGTATTGTACCGGGAAGGTTCTAGAAGGTTCCGGAGTGGGGCCCACCTGCATGGGGGGACCCACATGAACGTGGGTAGTGGGGGCAAGGCCCCACACCCCTGGTCAAGGCGCACCAAGATCCCCCCTTGGAAGTAATAAGATCATATCCCGAAGGGATAAGATCAAGATCCCTAAAAAAGGGGGATAACAATCGGTGGGGAAGGGAAAGGATGGGATTTCTTTCCTCCCACCTTTGCCAACGCCCCAATGGACTTGGAGGGCAAGAAACCAGCCCCCTCCACCCCTATATATAGTGGGGAGGTGCATGGGAGCTGCACCCCTTGCCCCTGGCGCAGCCCTTCCCCCTCCTACACCTCCTCCTCCTCCGTAGTGCTTGGCGAAGCTCTGCCGGAGAACCACGAGCTCCACCACCACGCCATCGTGCTGTCGGAGCTCTCCCTCAACTTCTCCTCCCCCCTTGCTGGATCAAGAAGGAGGAGACGTCCCCGGGCTGTACGTGTGTTGAACGCGGAGGTGTCGTCCGTTCGGCGCTTGGATCGGATCTTCCGCGATTTGAATCGCCGCGAGTACGACTCCATCAACCGCATTCTTGTAACGCTTCCGTTTAGCGATCTTCAAGGGTATGAAGATGCACTCCCTTTCTCTCGTTGCTAGCATCTCCTAGATTGATCTTGGTGACACGTAGGAATTTTTTTGAATTATTACTACGTTCCCCAACAGGGCTTAGGGACCGAAGTGAAGCAATAAGCAACAGAGAATCTGTCAAGCCAACTCGGTGAGACCGATTGCATAAACGCGGTGGGACCGAAGTCCATGCCATGCCAATCATTGAACACCCTGAAATATTTATCTTGAAGGGATATTAGTTCAATGAGCTATATATTGTTATGAATTACCAACACCACCCGGGGATTAGTTGCACTTTCAACAGGCATTGGGGCGGAATGGGGAACCACCGCCGACCCATCTACCAAAACCGCGTCCAAAGTCCAATTATGTACTAGTGGCGGCCCTGGATGGTGAAGTTGAGCTGGTGTCTCTACTACGAGTAGCACCATAGTGGTGGTGGCCCTCTATTTTTGCTGTGTGGATGGAGATGGGCGTGGTGGCGGGTGATCCCGATGTTGTCATTTCTTCAGTGGTAGCGGCTCCCTGAAGGCCTCGATTTGGTGGCAGCGATCCTTCCCTCGGGTTAGGGTGGCCACCTTTGTACCTCGGTGTGTTACATGTCTGATTCCAAGACAAAGCTCTATGCTCCCGTGTTGATGGCGGTGATGACTATGGGTGTCACACCCCTCTTGGGTCGTCATTGTGGTTCCCCTCCCCGTGCCGGTTCTCCGGGTGGAAACTCTAATACGTCGTTTTTGTCTCGGTGGCGGTGACGCGTTGCATCGTCTCCCTCTTGGGGGTGTTGTAGTGGAGCTCAGCTACCTTCCCACTGCAGTGCGTCGATGTCTTCGGGCAAGCTTTGATTTCAGTTTGAAGCTTCTTCGACACTAGCGTGGGGCGGTCTCGCTTGCCTCCTCCCATTTATACATGACCTTGTTTTCATCGTTCTCATTCCTCGCTGTCCAAGGGCAGGATCGGCCCTCCACGACATGGAGCGAGAGGGCAGGTGGCCCTCTCTGACGATAGGTCCGTGTGTGCGGCGTAACGAGATCCGATGGCTTCCCAAGGAGGCGTAGTTTCGTTCCTAGTCGGTGGTCTTCGATTCATGGTGGGGTGTGGCTACTCCTATACTCATGCTCGGCTTTGAGTTAGTGACGTTTGTGTCACTCTCAGCTATCTTTTTTTTATCACCTTGTATCGGTTCAACCTTTAGGCTTTTGTTTAGAGTAGTAGATAATTACTCATGCGTTGCAAACGGGGTATAAAAATTATATACGTTAGCCATTTGTTTATCTTTTCATGTAATGTGATTGGGTAAATAAACGATTATCAAATCATGCCCGTGATTTAGCTACCTAATAAATTATAGTATTTTATTTGTAATAACTTTGTGGCTTAAAAACTTAAATCTATTTGGTAAGCAATGAAAGATGTAACAGTTAAAACGATTCTCAAGTAATGATGCTTAGAAAAGGGTTGAAAAGTTAGACAAGCACTATGCCAAGAAAAAATGCTATTCTTTTTAAAAATAGTATAAAGAAAAATGGCGCGAAAGACTGTGTCAAGAGAGAACAAGGTCTCGAGGAGTACAAAAACGCCAAGTGTGTTAGGGTGGCAACCATGCATCCGGAGTATGAAAGGCACATCATCTTCAAGCTTGCAAACAATTAACATTAATGCCGAGAGAATGTAGACAAGCAACCGATTGAACTGCTCGAAAACTCATACCAGATTAACCGGAAAAGGAACTTCCGTGGACGCGCATTATACATGTCCGATTTGGCTGGTAATGATTGCGACCAGGCATCAACAGACATGCAATTTATTGCGTGCAAGATTATTTCCGGTGGGCAACTCAGCTGGCGAGCTGCTCTCCAAACGAATTTTTATTAAGCACACGTACACCAGGTCACTAGCTTGAGCTCTCAGCTCATGCGCTGTCCGTCCCTAGCTACTTTCACCGGTTGAGCGGCCGACTCATTTATTGCCATGTTGCATGTCTCCAGAGAACAAAATGGTAAAGTGCGAAAGTATCTTTCTCGGCTCGACTTCAAATGCTCATGATGTAACAGTAAATTCGATCAAAGTAAAGAACAAAAAAATTCTGATTTTTTTTTTTTTGCAATAGATGAAAGTTCACTCTAACATCGTAATGAATAGTGTTCGCTTTAGATTTACTTGACCTCAGGCCTTTCCGACCACCTCGCCGCTCGGCCCGTTGTCCCGCCGCTCCTCTGTCCACTCCACCTCCGTCCTCAGACGCCGCTGTAGTTCACCGCCACTGTCGCTCCGCTTCGGTGGCATTGTCCATATGGAGGCATCCCATCTCGTTGCCGCCATTGTTGCCCCACTGGACGACGAATCCGTCAGCCACATTCCCCCTCTGGATAAAAACCAACGGAGCATGTGTGGCCAAATAAATTGAATTAAAATTGGAACTATATGATTTGAAAAAATGTGTTTAAATTGTAATACTTATTCTAAATTATATCGCTGTGTTGTGATATACATTAATGAATTATGAATCCTATAGGATTAGCAATAGTGTTTGATGTCATAGAAAAAACAAAGAAATTGCAATAAGAGGTTGGAGTGGATGCCAAATTTCCTATGAAATGTAGTACAAAAGATTTAATTGGAAAAAAAATCCTATGAGATCCAATCCTATGAATGAAAGGACCAACATAGGAAAAGGTTATAAGGATTTCAATCCTCCAGAAATCCTGCAAAATTCCTTTGAATCAAAGGAGCATTGGAATAAGAGATAGCATTGGGTATATGTTTTTTGCGGATAAGTAGAGGATGTGCATAAACATGTTCGGACGTGTCCATGGATAAATTGAAGATCTCATTTTACTAGCCAATATAGAGGGTTCGCGTTGGATGGCCCAAGTGTCTAACCTCCGTCGTCAACGTCGTGACTCCGTGCCGTGTAACTAGATAATCATGCGTCGGTTTTTTTTTACCAGCTACGTAGATTTCTGCAAATACTCGTATTAGCAGGCGAGCCGGACCGTTCGGTAACCGGCGTTTCTGGTTCTGCACATGCGGACAGGTACGTAGCCGCATTTCATGATTTCAGTTAATGCTGGCGGTTGGCCAGAGTAACCCCATCCATCACCAAGAATTTGACTTCCATTGGCGATCAAGTGCAGTTTGTTCGTTGCTACGCTGGAGCTAAAGCACAGGCTCTTGTCTTGCACCAAATGTCCGTCATGTATGTACTTTCATACTTGCAACTAATTTTTGTTCGATTCAACTTTCATTTAATATTCGCCGAACTCTTAATGCACCGATAACTTGGGATGGGACGGCAGTCCTGCTCCGCTCGTCGACATGGCATGCACGACTTTTCCTTTGTGGATCCAGCATGGGCACCGACAATGAGCTGACGGTTGTGCATGGGGCTGCTGTTTCGTTTGGCGGAATACGTAAAGACGTTTCGGCCATGAATCGTGCTGACGGAGACGTCGGGCGGACAAAAGAAGCAGATTAGCAACTTGTCCTTTTCTAGTTCCTCCGCGGTACACCTCGAAATAAAATCTTCCAAAAGACATGTAACGAGGTACCCTCCACCTCCAGCGAAGACAACTTTGGTTTGTGCAGGCCTGTTACCCGTTAATTAACCTTAAACTGACTAGCTTATGCTAGAGCATTCAGACCCCTCACAAGTTATATTTACATACAAATTATGAGATTTCAGGAATGAATTCCTAGCTAGTAGATCCCTCGAACTTTTAATTCCTCAAAATTATCGCGGCTCAGCAAGTCAAAAAATAGAAAACAAAAACAAACACAAATAAAAAAGATAAAATAAAAGTAAATAAAAATTAAAAAAGAGGAAGAAAAACTGTAAAAACAGACAAACCCGTTCCAACATAACAACATAGATGAAAACCACTCCGAAGTGAACTTACTCATATTCGGCTGACCCCTGCCGAGGCACGAAGCGACTCGTGAAGCATGATAAATAGGCACAAATGATATTTATAGCTTATTGTGATATAAATTAGGCTAATCGCTCACTACATGATAGTTTAGCTGTCCCATTAGAAGGAACCTTCCCCCCGGTTTTGGGAAGGTTTCAAAAGTCTTTTTTTTTCTTATTACTCTTTTTTATCACGGCTTTTCCGCTTTTTTCTATTTTCTTCACTTTTCCTTTTTGTTTGTTGTTCCTATTTTCTTCCTTTTTAATTTGTGAACATTTTTTATATTATCATTTTATTCCACGTTTCTTGAATATTTCTGAATTCATAATTTTTTTAATTCACAATTTTTTCGTCAAATTTGTGTACTTTTTTTGAATTCATGAATATTTTCAATTCTTAATTTTGTATGCAAAATTCCTGAACTTTAAAAAAAAATCAAGAATACTGTTTAAATTCACATGCATTTTTAAAATTTTAAATATTATTAAATTTACTGTTATTTTTAGAGCGTCGGTTGACTCTCTAAAATATAGTGTTCGTTGCCTATCCAAAGAAAATGCTACATGAAACCAACGTTGAAAAAATACACGAAAGGCGAGTGGACGAGCGGTACCAAAAGCGAAGCAACCCAATGATGAGCCGCCACACCAAGGGAGCGATGGTGAGCAAGCAGTCATTTCACTCAAGAGTCAAGACCTCCTATTTGCCACTCGATGCGGCAGATGATCCTCCATGTGCACATGCACCACTAATTGTGTCGTCCGAGTTGTCGTATGACCGAACACTCCTCCTATTGCTCCGACTTTTCTTGTGAGTTTTTCTTTGGTTCTCTCTACTTTTGGTTTTCAAGTCGTTCCTTCGATTTGTTGTGGTTTTCATGTCCATAGACTCGTGAACAATTTTGGAATGATTCAACATTTTAAACAAATGTGTGAACATTTCCTAAAATGCAGGTTTTTTAAAAAAAAATGTGTGAATATTGTAAAATGGCATACACAAAATCCTATAACTGTACATCATGTAATTTTAAAAGAATTTCTTTGTATTTAAAAGTAATTTACTAAATGTACACAAAACTTTCAATGCTAGTCACCAATTATAAAAATCTTCTGTAATTTTTGAAAATGTTCGCAAATTTTAAGAAGTATTCATGAACTTCAAAACTCATGTATCAATTCTTTTAATGAAATTTTGTTTTTCTCAAATTTAATAAATGATCATGTATTTTGAAATATATTTGCAAATTACTTCTATATTCATGGCTTTCAAAAAATGTTTATCAGTTTTGAATTTTTTAGTAAATCGAAAGAAGGTAAAATAAAGGAAAAAGAATCAAAGCAAAATCAAAAGTAGAATGTGTTTTCAAAACATAAATCAATAATATTTTTTTGAGATGGAGAATAAATCGATATTCCAAAAGTGAAATTAAAGCCATAGCAAACCCATGTAAAAGCCAAAAAAAGAAAGATAAGTAAACATAAAAACGAGAAAGCAAATCAAAAAATGTACTCCCATCTGAAAAATGAAAAGAAAAAGAAACAAAAACCAAAAAGGAAAAACAAGAAGAAAACAAACCTAAAACCAGGAAAAAAAATGAGAAAATTAAGAAGGGGATGAAAGCCACTAGACGAGGCATCAAACATGAAGAAAAAATGGTTTAAATTTATTAATAGATTTGCCTGACCCATGGAAAGATGTATGTCTGATTTGTCGATGATATAACATTTTTTTGTTGCGGATATAACGTACTGATTGTCATATAGGGAATACCCTTTCACACAATCCTTTATGCGTGAGAAGCGAACGAAAGCCCAAGTAGGCTGCTCCAACTGTTTAGACAAGATAGGAGAGCATAGTTGTCAATCAAAATTTCGATTCTACCACTTAATAACAAGATATCCTACATGAAAAATCCTTTTTTTCCTCTTTTCCACTCCGTTTTTGTTCTTTCTTTTTCGTGCATTCATTTTAGATGTTTAGTTTTCACTTTCTATAATTATGTTTTGTATACATAATTTTTTTAAAAACACAAAATAAACATTGGACACTTTTTAATACACAATAAACATTTTTAATATGTGATATTTTTTAAAGGCAAAAACTAAATAAGTGATTTTGTAAATAAGAAAAAAAATCATGTATAACTTTCTTCATTTTTTATAAAATCTTCCTATTTTAGAACTGGTAAACATTATTTTGTTTAATATGCGAATTAGAAAATCTGACGAACGGATCAAAACATTCATGGGCCCAGCCCATTCATCCCCATGTGGATGACCCCTCCACTATTCCTCTCTCTAGCCGCAGAATAATGGGACTTATCCTGTGCTCCGACTGAAGAAAATCCGTATTTAACCCTCGTTGCTTCAAAATGTAGCCCTGACAGGGACCTCTGGTTCAGTGCATTTAGTGCCAGTTGGCCACCTAGTGCACACGCACCTGCTCCTCGGCCGAACCAATAAAATGAGCAGGTCCAGCTCAACACCATCCTCATCATCTTCGTCATCGTCATCGTCGTCGTCGAGGGAGCTCCACAAAGACTGCACCATACCCGCAGCCAAAGCATCAGAAGCACCCGAGGTAGCCAGTAGCTTTCCAGCCCTCAGGTCAGAAGAGGGCCCAGTGACATGACCGCCGTCTCCAGTAGCAACGACGGGCGATGCGGTAGGTGCTGGCGTCGCGAGGACCAGCTTGGAGCTTGCCGGCGACTCGGGCGTGGAAGGAACCTCGCGCGGGACCAGTCGCCCCTGCACAGTCGGGTCAGCCTTGCGGGAGGCGAGGGAGGCCGCGGCTAGGCCGCGCGCAGATGGCGGCGGCAGACGGGCCGGGGCGACGCCGGCAGTAGGAGAGGCCGGGACGGCTCCCATCGTCGGAGCAGCAGGAGGGCGAGGCCCGCCCGAAGTTCGCCGCGAATCGGCCGCGGGAGAGGAGACACGCTGGGGAGGAGGCGTCGGAGCCTGGCCGTCACACGCAGAGCGAACGGAGGTCGAGGCAGAGCAGCAGTAACCGGACGAGGCCGCAGCACCGGAGGACTGCCAAGGAAGAAGCGGGCGGCGGCGCCGTGCGCCCACCCGCGAGCGCGAACGGGAGACGCCCATCTCCTCACATGAGGCACGCAGCAGAGCAGGGGCACCGGATCTGGCGTGCGGCCGCGGCATGGTTCGCATCGTCTGGCGTCTCGAGCTCCGGCTTCGTCCCCTCGGCCCATCCCTGCGTGGCTCCATGGTCGATGCTGCAGGTGCCTTGTTACCGGACATCGTGCAGCGAAGTGCAGGGATCCCTTTCGGTGCTCTCACTGCCTGGGGAACGGCCATCGGGCCCGTGAGTGTCGGAACGCTTGGTGTCCCCTCAGCTTGCTCGATAACCCTACTGCTTCGTCATTGTCCCGCCTCGACACCATTCATCATCTTCATCCACCTTCATGTGAAGCCCACTCTAATGCCACGCTTCCCTCCAAGGCGATCCTATGTGACTCCTGGGCGTCGGTCGTTTCTTCTTCTGCTGGTTCTGCAGCCTCAGCTGAGGTGGCGCTTCAGTCTGTCTTTGCTGCGCAAGCCGAGCTGCTACGCTCTGAGCTGCAAGGCATGGCTTCCTTGCAGATGGTGAAGGCGATTCAGCCTCTGAGTGATGTGGTTGATTCAATGCACGGATGGCTGCTGCGGGCTGGGAGCCTTCTGGAGCGTGCAGAGGTTGCTCTGGGCAGGCTATCTGCTGCGACGGCCGAGGCGCCACTCCCTCCTATGTCGCCTCCTCTGCCAAAGCTTGTCGTTGACTTCGAGGGCGACAAAGATGTGGATCTCTATGGCTGCTTCTCCCCTCGTGCTTCGGGCCTCTCGCCCCGTGTTGGGTCTAGTTCGACGCCCCAAGTGTTGCCGGACTTCGAGGGTGTGGCCTCCGTCGAGGTAGTGTCTCCGGTGTTGCAGATCATGCCCGAGCTGCAGATGTTGAGTGGGGAACTTGTTTCACCTTTGTCGATGGAGCAACTCAAGTTGGACTCTCTCCAGGCTTCGGAGGTGGACTTGGTGTCCTCACCACCCCCCATGGAGCCTTGTCAGACGTCAAACAGCCTACCTCTCGATGTCATGGAGAGCGGAGTTTTAGATGTTGCCGTCGTTCCCTCGTGTGTGACCATCGGGCAGGTGATGCCTGTGAGTGGCATGACCATTGAGCCACTTGTGTTGGCACCTACCCCAAATTCAAATGCTCTCTTCGCGAAGGAACTTTGTGACTTGCTAGCCAGCGTTGAAGTTGCTAGACCTGGTTTAGGTAGGTCGATTGCTTGCCTCCTAACAGGGACGCCAATAAGGGACAAACAAAAGAAGGTGGGCAATCGCAAGAATGGCGCCAAAGGCAAGACGTCTTTGGCTGCTTGATTGGGTTGTCATTGTGGGTTGGGAGGTGCCTTTGGGTTTGTGGATGTTGTGTATTCGGCGAGTGTGACAGACCGTCTGTGCGGTTGTGGGGTTTCATGCCGTGCCGTGTGAGTAGTTCGTTTGTATTCCGTTTGTATTGGTTTTCGCCCGGTTTTCCGTTAATTAACCGGGCAATTCTCTTCTTCTTAATTAATTGATGAAGCAAAACTTTTGCCTCCGTTTTGGAAAATCCCCCCCCCCCCCCCCCCCCCCCCCCCCCCCCCCCCCCCCCCCCCCCCCCCCCCCCCCCCCCCCCCCCCCCCCCCCCCCCCCCCCCCCCCCCCCCCCCCCCCCCCCCCCCCCCCCCCCCCCCCCCCCCCCCCCCCCCCCCCCCCCCCCCCCCCCCCCCCCCCCCCCCCCCCCCCCCCCCCCCCCCCCCCCCCCCCCCCCCCCCCCCCCCCCCCCCCCCCCCCCCCCCCCCCCCCCCCCCCCCCCCCCCCCCCCCCCCCCCCCCCCCCCCCCCCCCCCCCCCCCCCCCCCCCCCCCCCCCCCCCCCCCCCCCCCCCCCCCCCCCCCCCCCCCCCCCCCCCCCCCCCCCCCCCCCCCCCCCCCCCCCCCCCCCCCCCCCCCCCCCCCCCCCCCCCCCCCCCCCCCCCCCCCCCCCCCCCCCCCCCCCCCCCCCCCCCCCCCCCCCCCCCCCCCCCCCCCCCCCCCCCCCCCCCCCCCCCCCCCCCCCCCCCCCCCCCCCCCCCCCCCCCCCCCCCCCCCCCCCCCCCCCCCCCCCCCCCCCCCCCCCCCCCCCCCCCCCCCCCCCCCCCCCCCCCCCCCCCCCCCCCCCCCCCCCCCCCCCCCCCCCCCCCCCCCCCCCCCCCCCCCCCCCCCCCCCCCCCCCCCCCCCCCCCCCCCCCCCCCCCCCCCCCCCCCCCCCCCCCCCCCCCCCCCCCCCCCCCCCCCCCCCCCCCCCCCCCCCCCCCCCCCCCCCCCCCCCCCCCCCCCCCCCCCCCCCCCCCCCCCCCCCCCCCCCCCCCCCCCCCCCCCCCCCCCCCCCCCCCCCCCCCCCCCCCCCCCCCCCCCCCCCCCCCCCCCCCCCCCCCCCCCCCCCCCCCCCCCCCCCCCCCCCCCCCCCCCCCCCCCCCCCCCCCCCCCCCCCCCCCCCCCCCCCCCCCCCCCCCCCCCCCCCCCCCCCCCCCCCCCCCCCCCCCCCCCCCCCCCCCCCCCCCCCCCCCCCCCCCCCCCCCCCCCCCCCCCCCCCCCCCCCCCCCCCCCCCCCCCCCCCCCCCCCCCCCCCCCCCCCCCCCCCCCCCCCCCCCCCCCCCCCCCCCCCCCCCCCCCCCCCCCCCCCCCCCCCCCCCCCCCCCCCCCCCCCCCCCCCCCCCCCCCCCCCCCCCCCCCCCCCCCCCCCCCCCCCCCCCCCCAGAAAAAGTTCGCCATTTGAAAAACTTTCATTATTTGAAAAATATGCAAGGTTTCAAAAGAAGATCGGGGGTTGAAAAAAGGTTCACGAATTTGGAAAAAAAACACGCATTTGCGAAATGTTCATGAATTTAAAAGAAGTTTAGGAATTTTTGAAAAAAGTATAGGAATATCAATACAGTCTCGGATTTTCAAATTGTTTAGAAAAATGAAAACGAAAGGAAGAGAGAAAAGAAAAACGAACAAAAAACCGGTAGAAAACCATGCAGAAAAAAGAAATAAAAAAAACTGTACCGAAGCTTAGTGCAAAACCAGAATTGGCATATGGTTATCGGGCCAGCCCAATAAGAACATGCTTGTGCACCATTTACGGTTTTTTTCCCTTCCGCGAGAGGCACGGTTTTGCTTCCGCGAGAGGCACGGTTGTGCTTTCGCGAGTGGCACGGCCGTGCCTCTCGGAAACGAAAAAAAATATGTTTTCTGTTTTTTCCCCTTCCGCGAGAGGCATGGTTTTGCTTTCGCAAGAGTCACGGTCGTGCCTCTCGGAAACAAAAAAGTATGTGTTTTCTTTTTTTTGCTTCCGCGAGAGGCACGGTTTTGCTTCCGCGAGAGACACGGTTGTGCTTTCGCGAGAGGCACGGCCGTGCCTCTCGGAAACGGCAAAAAAAAATGTGTTTTCTGTTTTTTTTCCTTCCGCGAGAGGCACGGTTTTGCTTTCGCGAGAGGTACGGTTGTGATTTCGCGAGAGGCATGGGCGTGTCTCTTTCGGAAAGGGAAAAAACCCGTGCTCCCGGTTCGGTTTTTTCGTGAAAAAAAAAGTTCGTCAAAACCTATCAACACCGGATCTAGTTTTGAAGATCTCGACGCGAGGAATCCAACGGTGCAAACGGTTTGAGATTTGGAGGCACGGTTTAAGAGATAAAATATTTTGAATAAACGGATCTACAAAAAAAGGAAAATTCCAGGTTGCGACAAGTGGCGCACGTGCAGCGCGCCACTTGTCGCAACCTGAGAAGTTGGGAGTGATCTTTGTAATGAGTACTCCTCAATTAGTAATTTCGCGCTACAAGTGCTAAATAGGAATCGCCGCCCAAGCATACAAAGAGACCAAGCGAACGAACTTAACGGCCCGTCCAATTTTCTGTTTTTTCCTTTTTGATGGCTTTTTTAACCTGTTTTTCTAGTTTCCCCTTTTATTGGTTTTTCCTTTTCAATTTTTCCTTTTTCCTTTTTCTGAACCAAGCAAGCGAACTAAGCGGGCAGACAGAATAAAATGGATTTTATTTCTGGTGAAACTTCAAAAAGTTATGAATATTCAAAAAGTGTTCTCCTTTGAAAAGTTCATGTTTTAAAACTTTGCGTTGAAAAATTTCAAAAATATTAACAATGTTATAGAAAATGTTTTTGTTTCAAAATGTTCGCCCATGTTTAAAAAAAGTTCAAGATTTGTTCTAAAAATATTCAATTTAAATTATTATTT
>JAAAWM010010047.1:0-33123 GCA_036873465.1 Thinopyrum obtusiflorum
CTATTCCTTCGTTGACCGTGAGAGCTTGTCATGGGCTAAGTTGGGACTCCCCTCCAGGGATTTGAACTTTCGAAAGCCATGCCCGCGGTTATGGGCAGATGGGAATTTGTTAATGTCCGGTTGTAGATAACTTGAACCGTAACTTAATTAAAATGAATCAACTGAGTGTGTTACCATGATGGCCTCTTCTCGGCGGAGTCCGGGAAGTGGACACGGTGTTGGAGTAATGCTTGCGTAGGTTGTTCTCTAGTTTCTCGCTCGCACTTTGCCTCCTCTTCTAGCTCTCTTTTGCGAATAGGATGGCCACCATATTATGCTAGCCGCTTGCTGCAGCTCCACATATATTCTTACCTTGCCTTACCTATAAGCTTAAATAGTCTTGATCGCGAGGGTGCGAGATTGCTGAGCCCCTATGGCTCACAGATTACTATTACACAAGATGCAGGGCCTGATGATTCCGCTCCAGGTGACGCGCTCGAGCTCAAGTGGGAGTTCGACGAGGCCTCTCAATGTTATTATGTTTCCTTTCCTGATGATCAGTAGTGGTGCCCAGTTGGGGGTGATCGGGACCATGTCACATGTTGGGTTATCTTTTATTTTGGCGCCATAGTCGGGCCATGAGTGTTTTGAATGATGTAATGTTATTTATGTACCTTGATTGACATGGAGATTGTAAGCCAACTATGTTCTCTCCCCTTTATTATTATATTACATGGGATGTGTAAAGATTACCTTACTTGCGACATATGCCTTCAATGCGATTATGTCTCTAAGTCGTGCCTCGACACGTGGGAGCTATAGTCACATCGAGGGTGTTACAAGTTGGTATCAGAGCCTTCCCCGACCTTAGGAGCCCCATTGCTTGATCGTTTTTAGCGGCCGAGTTGTGTCTAGAAAAATGCTTTGAGTCATTTAGGAATTATATATGAGAGAGTTAGGAATTCTTTTTACTTCCCAGTCTCCTCATCTCTCTGGTAAGGCATCCTGACGTAGAGTTTTGACTCTTCTCTTCTCAAATTACAAAAAAAAATTAGGATCACGCAGGTATCTTGGGATCGTTCCGATGGTTTTATGATGAGAACATTGTCTTGGTGCCTCCTGTCAGGGGTTTTGTGGAAGTGTCCCGGGGAGTTGAGCTTTGAGGTGTTGTCGTCATAATTTTATCGTTGCAGTTCTGGAATACCTGAGTTTAGTACACCGACATCGAAAATCTCTTTTATGGGGGGGGGGGGGGGGGGGGGGGGGGGGGGGGGGGGGGGGGGGGGGGGGGGGGGGGGGGGGGGGGGGGGGGGGGGGGGGGGGGGGGGGGGGGGGGGGGGGGGGGGGGGGGGGGGGGGGGGGGGGGGGGGGGGGGGGGGGGGGGGGGGGGGGGGGGGGGGGGGGGGGGGGGGGGGGGGGGGGGGGGGGGGGGGGGGGGGGGGGGGGGGGGGGGGGGGGGGGGGGGGGGGGGGGGGGGGGGGGGGGGGGGGGGGGGGGGGGGGGGGGGGGGGGGGGGGGGGGGGGGGGGGGGGGGGGGGGGGGGGGGGGGGGGGGGGGGGGGGGGGGGGGGGGGGGGGGGGGGGGGGGGGGGGGGGGGGGGGGGGGGGGGGGGGGGGGGGGGGGGGGGGGGGGGGGGGGGGGGGGGGGGGGGGGGGGGGGGGGGGGGGGGGGGGGGGGGGGGGGGGGGGGGGGGGGGGGGGGGGGGGGGGGGGGGGGGGGGGGGGGGGGGGGGGGGGGGGGGGGGGGGGGGGGGGGGGGGGGGGGGGGGGGGGGGGGGGGGGGGGGGGGGGGGGGGGGGGGGGGGGGGGGGGGGGGGGGGGGGGGGGGGGGGGGGGGGGGGGGGGGGGGGGGGGGGGGGGGGGGGGGGGGGGGGGGGGGGGGGGGGGGGGGGGGGGGGGGGGGGGGGGGGGGGGGGGGGGGGGGGGGGGGGGGGGGGGGGGGGGGGGGGGGGGGGGGGGGGGGGGGGGGGGGGGGGGGGGGGGGGGGGGGGGGGGGGGGGGGGGGGGGGGGGGGGGGGGGGGGGGGGGGGGGGGGGGGGGGGGGGGGGGGGGGGGGGGGGGGGGGGGGGGGGGGGGGGGGGGGGGGGGGGGGGGGGGGGGGGGGGGGGGGGGGGGGGGGGGGGGGGGGGGGGGGGGGGGGGGGGGGGGGGGGGGGGGGGGGGGGGGGGGGGGGGGGGGGGGGGGGGGGGGGGGGGGGGGGGGGGGGGGGGGGGGGGGGGGGGGGGGGGGGGGGGGGGGGGGGGGGGGGGGGGGGGGGGGGGGGGGGGGGGGGGGGGGGGGGGGGGGGGGGGGGGGGGGGGGGGGGGGGGGGGGGGGGGGGGGGGGGGGGGGGGGGGGGGGGGGGGGGGGGGGGGGGGGGGGGAACGAATGCATTCCTCTTGAAATGGTCACATATCCATAAATTGAGAAGCCACATAGAATTAAGGTAGAGAAATAAATCAACAAGGTACGGATCAAGAACGAATAATCGGTAAGAAATCCCAATCTCAAACCAATATCCGTGGAAGAGGGGGGGGGGGGGGGGGGGGGGGGGCACCTATGAAACTCCCGAACCTTTTCGGTTATGCAATCAGGTGTTGGGGATACAGGGGAAGCATAATATCTCACCCAAATCTAGCAAATCCTACATCCAGCTGTATCCATCCTTCAACACATAACCGAGAAAAACTTCGGAAACCATCTACCTCAACCTTCGAAAAGCATCCGTTATACAAGTTACGGCGATACTCCCGAACTCCCGCCCCAGTACTGGGTGGCGTCGAGGTTGTCTCACCAATGAACTGCATAAAAGAGATTTTCGATGTCGGCGTACTAAACTCGGGTATTCCAGAACTGCAACGGGGGGGGGGGGGGGGGGGGGGGGGGGGGGGGGGGGGGGGGGGGGGGGGGGGGGGGGGGGGGGGGGGGGGGGGGGGGGGGGGGGGGGGGGGGGGGGGGGGGGGGGGGGGAAACCATCGGAACAATTCCAAGATGCCCGCGTGATCCTAATTTTTTTAGTGAAATTTGAGAAGAGAAGAGTCAAAACTCTACGTCAGGATGCCTTACCAGAGCGATGAGGAGACTGGGAAGTAAAATAATTCCTAGGGGGGGGGGGGGGGGGGGGGGGGGGGGGGGGGGGGGGGGGGGGGGGGGGGGGGGGGGGGGGGGGGGGGGGGGGGGGGGGGGGGGGGGGGGGGGGGGGGGGGGGGGGGGGGGGGGGGGGGGGGGGGGGGGGGGGGGGGGGGGGGGGGGGGGGGGGGGGGGGGGGGGGGGGGGGGGGGGGGGGGGGGGGGGGGGGGGGGGGGGGGGGGGGGGGGGGGGGGGGGGGGGGGGGGGGGGGGGGGGGGGGGGGGGGGGGGGGGGGGGGGGGGGGGGGGGGGGGGGGGGGGGGGGGGGGGGGGGGGGGGGGGGGGGGGGGGGGGGGGGGGGGGGGGGGGGGGGGGGGGGGGGGGGGGGGGGGGGGGGGGGGGGGGGGGGGGGGGGGGGGGGGGGGGGGGGGGGGGGGGGGGGGGGGGGGGGGGGGGGGGGGGGGGGGGGGGGGGGGGGGGGGGGGGGGGGGGGGGGGGGGGGGGGGGGGGGGGGGGGGGGGGGGGGGGGGGGGGGGGGGGGGGGGGGGGGGGGGGGGGGGGGGGGGGGGGGGGGGGGGGGGGGGGGGGGGGGGGGGGGGGGGGGGGGGGGGGGGGGGGGGGGGGGGGGGGGGGGGGGGGGGGGGGGGGGGGGGGGGGGGGGGGGGGGGGGGGGGGGGGGGGGGGGGGGGGGGGGGGGGGGGGGGGGGGGGGGGGGGGGGGGGGGGGGGGGGGGGGGGGGGGGGGGGGGGGGGGGGGGGGGGGGGGGGGGGGGGGGGGGGGGGGGGGGGGGGGGGGGGGGGGGGGGGGGGGGGGGGGGGGGGGGGGGGGGGGGGGGGGGGGGGGGGGGGGGGGGGGGGGGGGGGGGGGGGGGGGGGGGGGGGGGGGGGGGGGGGGGGGGGGGGGGGGGGGGGGGGGGGGGGGGGGGGGGGGGGGGGGGGGGGGGGGGGGGGGGGGGGGGGGGGGGGGGGGGGGGGGGGGGGGGGGGGGGGGGGGGGGGGGGGGGGGGGGGGGGGGGGGGGGGGGGGGGGGGGGGGGGGGGGGGGGGGGGGGGGGGGGGGGGGGGGGGGGGGGGGGGGGGGGGGGGGGGGGGGGGGGGGGGGGGGGGGGGGGGGGGGGGGGGGGGGGGGGGGGGGGGGGGGGGGGGGGGGGGGGGGGGGGGGGGGGGGGGGGGGGGGGGGGGGGGGGGGGGGGGGGGGGGGGGGGGGGGGGGGGGGGGGGGGGGGGGGGGGGGGGGGGGGGGGGGGGGGGGGGGGGGGGGGGGGGGGGGGGGGGGGGGGGGGGGGGGGGGGGGGGGGGGGGGGGGGGGGGGGGGGGGGGGGGGGGGGGGGGGGGGGGGGGGGGGGGGGGGGGGGGGGGGGGGGGGGGGGGGGGGGGGGGGGGGGGGGGGGGGGGGGGGGGGGGGGGGGGGGGGGGGGGGGGGGGGGGGGGGGGGGGGGGGGGGGGGGGGGGGGGGGGGGGGGGGGGGGGGGGGGGGGGGGGGGGGGGGGGGGGGGGGGGGGGGGGGGGGGGGGGGGGGGGGGGGGGGGGGGGGGGGGGGGGGGGGGGGGGGGGGGGGGGGGGGGGGGGGGGGGGGGGGGGGGGGGGGGGGGGGGGGGGGGGGGGGGGGGGGGGGGGGGGGGGGGGGGGGGGGGGGGGGGGGGGGGGGGGGGGGGGGGGGGGGGGGGGGGGGGGGGGGGGGGGGGGGGGGGGGGGGGGGGGGGGGGGGGGGGGGGGGGGGGGGGGGGGGGGGGGGGGGGGGGGGGGGGGGGGGGGGGGGGGGGGGGGGGGGGGGGGGGGGGGGGGGGGGGGGGGGGGGGGGGGGGGGGGGGGGGGGGGGGGGGGGGGGGGGGGGGGGGGGGGGGGGGGGGGGGGGGGGGGGGGGGGGGGGGGGGGGGGGGGGGGGGGGGGGGGGGGGGGGGGGGGGGGGGGGGGGGGGGGGGGGGGGGGGGGGGGGGGGGGGGGGGGGGGGGGGGGGGGGGGGGGGGGGGGGGGGGGGGGGGGGGGGGGGGGGGGGGGGGGGGGGGGGGGGGGGGGGGGGGGGGGGGGGGGGGGGGGGGGGGGGGGGGGGGGGGGGGGGGGGGGGGGGGGGGGGGGGGGGGGGGGGGGGGGGGGGGGGGGGGGGGGGGGGGGGGGGGGGGGGGGGGGGGGGGGGGGGGGGGGGGGGGGGGGGGGGGGGGGGGGGGGGGGGGGGGGGGGGGGGGGGGGGGGGGGGGGGGGGGGGGGGGGGGGGGGGGGGGGGGGGGGGGGGGGGGGGGGGGGGGGGGGGGGGGGGGGGGGGGGGGGGGGGGGGGGGGGGGGGGGGGGGGGGGGGGGGGGGGGGGGGGGGGGGGGGGGGGGGGGGGGGGGGGGGGGGGGGGGGGGGGGGGGGGGGGGGGGGGGGGGGGGGGGGGGGGGGGGGGGGGGGGGGGGGGGGGGGGGGGGGGGGGGGGGGGGGGGGGGGGGGGGGGGGGGGGGGGGGGGGGGGGGGGGGGGGGGGGGGGGGGGGGGGGGGGGGGGGGGGGGGGGGGGGGGGGGGGGGGGGGGGGGGGGGGGGGGGGGGGGGGGGGGGGGGGGGGGGGGGGGGGGGGGGGGGGGGGGGGGGGGGGGGGGGGGGGGGGGGGGGGGGGGGGGGGGGGGGGGGGGGGGGGGGGGGGGGGGGGGGGGGGGGGGGGGGGGGGGGGGGGGGGGGGGGGGGGGGGGGGGGGGGGGGGGGGGGGGGGGGGGGGGGGGGGGGGGGGGGGGGGGGGGGGGGGGGGGGGGGGGGGGGGGGGGGGGGGGGGGGGGGGGGGGGGGGGGGGGGGGGGGGGGGGGGGGGGGGGGGGGGGGGGGGGGGGGGGGGGGGGGGGGGGGGGGGGGGGGGGGGGGGGGGGGGGGGGGGGGGGGGGGGGGGGGGGGGGGGGGGGGGGGGGGGGGGGGGGGGGGGGGGGGGGGGGGGGGGGGGGGGGGGGGGGGGGGGGGGGGGGGGGGGGGGGGGGGGGGGGGGGGGGGGGGGGGGGGGGGGGGGGGGGGGGGGGGGGGGGGGGGGGGGGGGGGGGGGGGGGGGGGGGGGGGGGGGGGGGGGGGGGGGGGGGGGGGGGGGGGGGGGGGGGGGGGGGGGGGGGGGGGGGGGGGGGGGGGGGGGGGGGGGGGGGGGGGGGGGGGGGGGGGGGGGGGGGGGGGGGGGGGGGGGGGGGGGGGGGGGGGGGGGGGGGGGGGGGGGGGGGGGGGGGGGGGGGGGGGGGGGGGGGGGGGGGGGGGGGGGGGGGGGGGGGGGGGGGGGGGGGGGGGGGGGGGGGGGGGGGGGGGGGGGGGGGGGGGGGGGGGGGGGGGGGGGGGGGGGGGGGGGGGGGGGGGGGGGGGGGGGGGGGGGGGGGGGGGGGGGGGGGGGGGGGGGGGGGGGGGGGGGGGGGGGGGGGGGGGGGGGGGGGGGGGGGGGGGGGGGGGGGGGGGGGGGGGGGGGGGGGGGGGGGGGGGGGGGGGGGGGGGGGGGGGGGGGGGGGGGGGGGGGGGGGGGGGGGGGGGGGGGGGGGGGGGGGGGGGGGGGGGGGGGGGGGGGGGGGGGGGGGGGGGGGGGGGGGGGGGGGGGGGGGGGGGGGGGGGGGGGGGGGGGGGGGGGGGGGGGGGGGGGGGGGGGGGGGGGGGGGGGGGGGGGGGGGGGGGGGGGGGGGGGGGGGGGGGGGGGGGGGGGGGGGGGGGGGGGGGGGGGGGGGGGGGGGGGGGGGGGGGGGGGGGGGGGGGGGGGGGGGGGGGGGGGGGGGGGGGGGGGGGGGGGGGGGGGGGGGGGGGGGGGGGGGGGGGGGGGGGGGGGGGGGGGGGGGGGGGGGGGGGGGGGGGGGGGGGGGGGGGGGGGGGGGGGGGGGGGGGGGGGGGGGGGGGGGGGGGGGGGGGGGGGGGGGGGGGGGGGGGGGGGGGGGGGGGGGGGGGGGGGGGGGGGGGGGGGGGGGGGGGGGGGGGGGGGGGGGGGGGGGGGGGGGGGGGGGGGGGGGGGGGGGGGGGGGGGGGGGGGGGGGGGGGGGGGGGGGGGGGGGGGGGGGGGGGGGGGGGGGGGGGGGGGGGGGGGGGGGGGGGGGGGGGGGGGGGGGGGGGGGGGGGGGGGGGGGGGGGGGGGGGGGGGGGGGGGGGGGGGGGGGGGGGGGGGGGGGGGGGGGGGGGGGGGGGGGGGGGGGGGGGGGGGGGGGGGGGGGGGGGGGGGGGGGGGGGGGGGGGGGGGGGGGGGGGGGGGGGGGGGGGGGGGGGGGGGGGGGGGGGGGGGGGGGGGGGGGGGGGGGGGGGGGGGGGGGGGGGGGGGGGGGGGGGGGGGGGGGGGGGGGGGGGGGGGGGGGGGGGGGGGGGGGGGGGGGGGGGGGGGGGGGGGGGGGGGGGGGGGGGGGGGGGGGGGGGGGGGGGGGGGGGGGGGGGGGGGGGGGGGGGGGGGGGGGGGGGGGGGGGGGGGGGGGGGGGGGGGGGGGGGGGGGGGGGGGGGGGGGGGGGGGGGGGGGGGGGGGGGGGGGGGGGGGGGGGGGGGGGGGGGGGGGGGGGGGGGGGGGGGGGGGGGGGGGGGGGGGGGGGGGGGGGGGGGGGGGGGGGGGGGGGGGGGGGGGGGGGGGGGGGGGGGGGGGGGGGGGGGGGGGGGGGGGGGGGGGGGGGGGGGGGGGGGGGGGGGGGGGGGGGGGGGGGGGGGGGGGGGGGGGGGGGGGGGGGGGGGGGGGGGGGGGGGGGGGGGGGGGGGGGGGGGGGGGGGGGGGGGGGGGGGGGGGGGGGGGGGGGGGGGGGGGGGGGGGGGGGGGGGGGGGGGGGGGGGGGGGGGGGGGGGGGGGGGGGGGGGGGGGGGGGGGGGGGGGGGGGGGGGGGGGGGGGGGGGGGGGGGGGGGGGGGGGGGGGGGGGGGGGGGGGGGGGGGGGGGGGGGGGGGGGGGGGGGGGGGGGGGGGGGGGGGGGGGGGGGGGGGGGGGGGGGGGGGGGGGGGGGGGGGGGGGGGGGGGGGGGGGGGGGGGGGGGGGGGGGGGGGGGGGGGGGGGGGGGGGGGGGGGGGGGGGGGGGGGGGGGGGGGGGGGGGGGGGGGGGGGGGGGGGGGGGGGGGGGGGGGGGGGGGGGGGGGGGGGGGGGGGGGGGGGGGGGGGGGGGGGGGGGGGGGGGGGGGGGGGGGGGGGGGGGGGGGGGGGGGGGGGGGGGGGGGGGGGGGGGGGGGGGGGGGGGGGGGGGGGGGGGGGGGGGGGGGGGGGGGGGGGGGGGGGGGGGGGGGGGGGGGGGGGGGGGGGGGGGGGGGGGGGGGGGGGGGGGGGGGAATTCTTCAAGAGCGCAATCAAGGCAACCAAGGGAATCAAGGCAGCAATCAGAGTCACTTTGCTACACTCAACCAGTTCCTTGCTAACGGGTCAAAGACTTTCAGCAATTGTGTTGAGGCAACCGATGCTGACGATTGGCTTGTGGATCTGTGCAAGCATTTCGAGTGCAGTAACATCAGGCCTGAGGACCTTGTCAAGTTCACTTCCTTCCAACTCAAAGATCAAGCTGCAGAATGGTTCCAGCAGTACAAGGACTCCAGAGGTGGATGTGTTATCACTTGGGATGATTTCTGTTGAGATTTCCGAGCTCATCATATTCCGCAGAGCGTGGTTGAAAGCAAGCGTGAGGAATTCCGCAACCTGAAGCAAGGCTCTTTGACTGTCTATGACTACAACAAGTTGTTCCAGAAGCTCGCCCGCTTTGCCAAGCAGGACGTCCCTGATGAGAAGAGCATGATATACCAGTTCAGGGGTGGTCTCAGAGAAGATATCCAGCTAGCTCTTGTCCTCTTTGAGCCCTTGAGATACGATGAGTTCTACAACATGGCACTGAAGCAAGAGGCTGCTCAGTTGAGGTGTGATGCTTCCAAGAAGCGAGTCAAAGATGTTACTCCTTCTTCCTCTACTCAAGTGGCCAAGCAGCAGAAGTTTTGGCTTCCTCCTCCTCCATTCCGTCAGCCGTATCAGCAGAAGAGAATATTTATGTACTTGATTGACGTGGCGAGTGTAAGCCAACTATTGTTATCTCCCCTTTATTATTTATATTACATGGGATGTTGTGAAGATTGCCTAACTTGCGACATATGCCTTCAATGCGATTATGCCTCTAAGTCGTGCCTCGACACGTGGGAGATATAGTCGCATCGAGGGTGTTACAAGTTGGTATCAGAGCCTTCCCCGACCTTAGGAGCCCCATTGCTTGATCGTTTTTAGTGGCCGAGTTGTGTCTAGAAAAAAAATGTTTTGAGTCATTTAGGAATTATATATCGGAGAGTTTAGGAATTCTTTTTACTTCCCAGTCTCCTCATCGCTCTGGTAAGGCATCCTGACGTAGAGTTTTGACTCTTCTCTTCTCAAATTTCACAAAAAAAAAATTAGGATCACGCGGGTATCTTGGAATCGTTCCGATGGTTTTATGATGAGAACATTGTCTTGGTGCCTCCTGTCAGGGGTTTAGTGGAAGTGTCCCGGGGAGTTGAGCTCTGAGGTGTTGTCATCATAATTTTATTGTTGCAGTTCTGGAATACCTGAGTTTAGTACGCCAACATCGAAAATCTCTTTTATGCAGTTCGTTGGTGAGATAACCTCGACGCCACCCAGTACTGGGGCGGGAGTTCGGGAGTATCGCCATAACTTGTATAACGGATGCTTTTCGAAGGTTGAGGTAGATGGTTTCTGAAGTTTTTCTTGGTTATGTGTTGAAGGATGGATACAGCTGGATGTAGGAATTGCTAGTTTGGGTGAGATATTATGCTTCCCCTGTATCCCCAACACCTGATTGCATAACCGGAAAGGTTCGGGAGTTTCATAGGTGGGAATTCTAGTAGCTCTAGTTCTTCTTCCACGGGTATTGGTTTGAGATTGGGATTTCTTACCGATTATACGTTCTTGATCCGTACCTTGTTGATTTATTTCTCTACCTTAATTCTACGTGGCGGGGGGGGGGGGGGGGGGGGGGGGGGGGGGGGGGGGGGGGGGGGGGGGGGGGGGGGGGGGGGGGGGGGGGGGGGGGGGGGGGGGGGGGGGGGGGGGGGGGGGGGGGGGGGGGGGGGGGGGGGGGGGGGGGGGGGGGGGGGGGGGGGGGGGGGGGGGGGGGGGGGGGGGGGGGGGGGGGGGGGGGGGGGGGGGGGGGGGGGGGGGGGGGGGGGGGGGGGGGGGGGGGGGGGGGGGGGGGGGGGGGGGGGGGGGGGGGGGGGGGGGGGGGGGGGGGGGGGGGGGGGGGGGGGGGGGGGGGGGGGGGGGGGGGGGGGGGGGGGGGGGGGGGGGGGGGGGGGGGGGGGGGGGGGGGGGGGGGGGGGGGGGGGGGGGGGGGGGGGGGGGGGGGGGGGGGGGGGGGGGGGGGGGGGGGGGGGGGGGGGGGGGGGGGGGGGGGGGGGGGGGGGGGGGGGGGGGGGGGGGGGGGGGGGGGGGGGGGGGGGGGGGGGGGGGGGGGGGGGGGGGGGGGGGGGGGGGGGGGGGGGGGGGGGGGGGGGGGGGGGGGGGGGGGGGGGGGGGGGGGGGGGGGGGGGGGGGGGGGGGGGGGGGGGGGGGGGGGGGGGGGGGGGGGGGGGGGGGGGGGGGGGGGGGGGGGGGGGGGGGGGGGGGGGGGGGGGGGGGGGGGGGGGGGGGGGGGGGGGGGGGGGGGGGGGGGGGGGGGGGGGGGGGGGGGGGGGGGGGGGGGGGGGGGGGGGGGGGGGGGGGGGGGGGGGGGGGGGGGGGGGGGGGGGGGGGGGGGGGGGGGGGGGGGGGGGGGGGGGGGGGGGGGGGGGGGGGGGGGGGGGGGGGGGGGGGGGGGGGGGGGGGGGGGGGGGGGGGGGGGGGGGGGGGGGGGGGGGGGGGGGGGGGGGGGGGGGGGGGGGGGGGGGGGGGGGGGGGGGGGGGGGGGGGGGGGGGGGGGGGGGGGGGGGGGGGGGGGGGGGGGGGGGGGGGGGGGGGGGGGGGGGGGGGGGGGGGGGGGGGGGGGGGGGGGGGGGGGGGGGGGGGGGGGGGGGGGGGGGGGGGGGGGGGGGGGGGGGGGGGGGGGGGGGGGGGGGGGGGGGGCGAACCTTTCCGGTTATGCAATCAGGTGTTGGGGATACAGGGGAAGCATAATAACTCACCCAATTCTAGCAAATCCTACATCCAGCTGTATCCATCCTTCAAGACATAATCGAGAAAAACTTCGGAAACCATCTACCTCAACCTTCGAAAAGCATCCGTTATACAAGTTATGGCGATACTCATGAACTCCCGCCCCAGTACTGGGTGGCGTCGAGGTTATCTCACCAACGAACTGCATAAAAGAGATTTTTGATGTCGGCGTGCTAAAACTCAAGTATTCCAAAACTGCAACGATAAAATTATGACGACAACACCTCAGAGCTCAACTCCCCGGGACACTTCCACAAAACCCCTGACAGGAGGCACCAAGACAATGTTCTAATCATAAAACCATCAGAACGATTCCAAGATACCCGCGTGATCCTAAATTTTTTTAGTGAAATTTGAGAAGAGAAGAGTCAAAACTCTACGTCAGGATGCCTTACCAGAGCGATGAGGAGACTGGGAAGTAAAAAGAATTCCCAAACTCTCCGATATATAATTCCTAAATGACTCAAAACATTTTTCTAGACACAACTCGGCTGCTACAAACGATCAAGCAATGGGGCTCCTAAGGTCGGGGAAGGCTCTGATTACCAACTTGTAACACCCTTGATGCGACTATATCTCCCACGTGTCGAGGAACGACTTAGAGGCATAATCGCATTGAAGGCATATGTCGCAAGTTAGGCAATCTTCACAACATCCCATGTAATATGATAATAAAAGGGGAGATAAGATAGTTGGCTTACACTCGCCACGTCAATAAAGTACATAAACAACATTACATCAACCAAACACTCATGCCCGACTACGGCACCAAAATAAAAGAGAACGCAACATGCGACACGGTCCCGATCACCCCCAACTGGGCACCACTATAGATCATCAGGAAAGGAAACATAGTAACGTTGAGAGTCTTTGTCGAACTCCCACTTGAGCTCAATCGCGTCACCTGGAGTGGAATCATCGGGCCCTGCATCTGGTGTAATAGTAATCTGTGAGCCACAGGGGTTGGGTGGGTAGGAAGATCCACTGCCACCTTTGCTCTTCTGCTGATACGGCTGACGGAACGGAGGAGGAGGAAGCCAATACTTCTGCTGCTTGGCCACTTGAGTAGAGGAAGAAGGAGTAGCATCTCTGACTCACTTCTTGGAAGCATCACACCTCAATTGAGCAGCCTCTTACTTCAGTGACATGTTGTAGAACTCATCGTATCTCAAGGGCTCAAAGAGAACAAGAGCAAGCTGAATTTCTTCTCTGAGACCACCCCTGAACTGGTATATCATGCCCTTCTTATCAGGGACGTCCTGCTTGGCAAAGCGGGCGAGCTTTTGAAACAACTTGTTGTGGTCATAGACAGACAAAGAGCCTTGCTTCATGTTGCGGAATTCCTCACGCTTTCTTTCAACCACGCTTTGGGGAATATGATGAGCTCGGAAATCTTGACGGAATTCATCCCAAGTGATCACACGTCCACCTCTGGAATCCTTGTACCGCTGGAACCATTCCGCAGCTTGATCTTTGAGTTGGAAGGAAGCAAACTTGACAAAGTCCTCAGGCCTGACATTACTGCACTCGAAATGCTTGCACAGATCCACAAGCCAATCGTTAGCATCGGTTGCCTCAACACAATTGCTGAAAGTCTTTGGCCCGTTAGCAAGGAACTGGTTGAGTGTAGCATAGTGATTCTGATTGTTGCCTTGGTTCCCTTGGTTGCCTTGATTGCGCTCTTGGAGAATTTGCATGATCAACTATGTGTTTGCATTGGTTGCGGCCATCACAGCTTGCCATGCCTTCGGAGGAGGTGGAGGTGGTGGCGGATCAGAATTCGGAGTCGTGCGCATTGGAGGAGCCATCCTGAAGAGGTTGACATCCATTAGCACATTGATAGACAAATATTGAAGCTGAATCCAACGGAATGAAAATTGCAACGTATAGTCTTCACATCCGAACAAAATGAACGAATGCATTCCTCTTGAAATGGTCACATATCCATAAATTGAGAAGCCACTTAGAATTTAGGTAGAGAAATAAATCAACAAGGTACGGATCAAGAACGAATAATCGGTAAGAAATCCCAATCTCAAACCAATATCCGTGGAAAAAGAACTAGAGCTACTAGAATTCCCACCTATGAAACTCCCGGGGGGGGGGGGGGGGGGGGGGGGGGGGGGGGGGGGGGGGGGGGGGGGGGGGGGGGGGGGGGGGGGGGGGGGGGGGGGGGGGGGGGGGGGGGGGGGGGGGGGGGGGGGGGGGGGGGGGGGGGGGGGGGGGGGGGGGGGGGGGGGGGGGGGGGGGGGGGGGGGGGGGGGGGGGGGGGGGGGGGGGGGGGGGGGGGGGGGGGGGGGGGGGGGGGGGGGGGGGGGGGGGGGGGGGGGGGGGGGGGGGGGGGGGGGGGGGGGGGGGGGGGGGGGGGGGGGGGGGGGGGGGGGGGGGGGGGGGGGGGGGGGGGGGGGGGGGGGGGGGGGGGGGGGGGGGGGGGGGGGGGGGGGGGGGGGGGGGGGGGGGGGGGGGGGGGGGGGGGGGGGGGGGGGGGGGGGGGGGGGGGGGGGGGGGGGGGGGGGGGGGGGGGGGGGGGGGGGGGGGGGGGGGGGGGGGGGGGGGGGGGGGGGGGGGGGGGGGGGGGGGGGGGGGGGGGGGGGGGGGGGGGGGGGGGGGGGGGGGGGGGGGGGGGGGGGGGGGGGGGGGGGGGGGGGGGGGGGGGGGGGGGGGGGGGGGGGGGGGGGGGGGGGGGGGGGGGGGGGGGGGGGGGGGGGGGGGGGGGGGGGGGGGGGGGGGGGGGGGGGGGGGGGGGGGGGGGGGGGGGGGGGGGGGGGGGGGGGGGGGGGGGGGGGGGGGGGGTTGCATTACATTATTTGCCATTTGCCTCTCGTTTTCCTCTCCCCCACTTCACCTTTGCCTTTTCTTCGCCCTCCTTCCGTTCAATCTTGTGTTACCATGTGCCTTCTTTTTGCTTGCATCTTTGCTTGCTAAAAGTTTATGGATCCTCATCCCCTTGCTAATCTTTTTAAGAGATCCAATTATGATGAACCAATTTCTAGTGATTTGAGTGCACTAGATTATCTTTATGAGGTTTTGCTTGAAATTCGTGAATCTGAAAATTGTGATGAAGAAATTTATGAAGAGATTCACGATAGCTCCTTAAATAAAAAGCATGATTGCAATGATTTTACTATAAATTCTCTTGATGTAAATTGTGCTAATAATATGCAAAACCCTAAGCTTGGGGATGCCAGTTTTGCTATGTCTACTATTTGTTGCAATGATCATGATTGGGTGATTCTTCTTATGATCTTGAAAATTTATTTAAGCCCCATGATGAATATGAGATTGATAATAGTGTATGCAATAATATTTAAAGAGGGTTTGGAAGAGTGTCAACTTTAGATCCCACATATTTGGAGAATGTTCAATCTTATGGTATTTTTTATAAAAGTGGGTTTGGAGAGGTCATGACTTTAGTTAATGATAATCTCACTATCTTGGAAGAGTGTCAACTTTGCATGCATGTGGATCATCTAGAGAATATGTTATGTGATAGCGATATTGTTGAATTTGAATATGATCTTGCATGTAATTATTATGAGAGAGGAAAATATGGTTGTAGAAGTTTTCATGTTACTAAATTACCTCTCTTCATGTTGAGATTGCTATCGTCACTTTCTTCTTCCTTGCATATGCTAGTTTTTGCTTGCCTTGCAAATTTGTTTTCTTACAATATGCCTATGCATAGGAAGTATGTTAGACTTAGATGTGTTTGTCACGTGTTTTATGATGCTCTCTTTGCACTTCAATTCTTGTCTTTCATGTGAGCATCATTAAAATTATCTATGCCTAGCTAAAAGGCTTTAAAGAAAAGCGCTTGTTGGAAGACAACCCAATATTTTTACTTGCTGTTATTAAATAAATAATTCATCTAGCCTCTGGTTAGATGTGGTTTTATGTTTTAATTAGTGTTTGTGCCAAGTAAAACCTATAGGATCTTCTTGGATGATAGTTATTTGATCTTGCTGAAAAAGTCAGAAACTTTCTGCTCACGAAAACAATTGTTAAAAATCATAAGAACGTGATAAAATACTGATTCCAATTGAAGTAGATCAATAAACAAATTATCTAGATCTTCCTATTTTGGCAGAATTTTTGAGTTAAAGAAAGTATGCGTTTGATACAGATTACTACAGACTGTTCTGTTTTTGACAGATTCTGTTTTTCGTGTGTTGTTTGCTTATTTTGATGAATCTATGGCTAGTATCGGAGGTTATGAACCATAGAGAAGTTGGAATACAGTAGGTTTAACACCAATATAAATAAATAATGAGTTCATTACAGTACCTTGAAGTGGTTTTTTGTTTTCTTTCGCTAACGGAGCTCATTAGATTTTCTGTTAAGTTTTGTGTTGTGAAGTTTTCAAGTTTTGGGTAAAGATGTGATGGATTATGGAACAAGGAGTGGCAAGAGCCTAAGCTTGGGGATTCCCAAGGAACCCCAAGGTAAAATCCAAGGACAACCAAATGCCTAAGCTTGGGGATGCCCCGGAAGGCATCCCCTCTTTCGTCTTCGTCCATCGGTAACTTTACTTGATGCTATATTTTTATTCACCACATGATATGTGTTTTGCTTGGAGCGTCTTGTATGATTTGAGCCTTTGCTTTTTAGTTCACCACAATCATCCTTTCTGTACACACCTTTTGGGAGAGACACACATGATTCGAAATTTATTAGAATACTCTATGTGCTTCACTTATATCTTTTGAGCTAAATAATTTTGCTCTAGTGCTTCACTTATATCTTTTAGAGCACGGTGGTGGATTTATTTTATAGAAATTATTGATATCTCATGCTTCACTTATATTATTTTGAGAGTCCCTTAGAACAGCATGGTAATTTGCTTTGGCTATAAAATTAGTCCTAATATGATAGGGGGGGGGGGGGGGGGGGGGGGGGGGGGGGGGGGGGGGGGGGGGGGGGGGGGGGGGGGGGGGGGGGGGGGGGGGGGGGGGGGGGGGGGGGGGGGGGGGGGGGGGGGGGGGGGGGGGGGGGGGGGGGGGGGGGGGGGGGGGGGGGGGGGGGGGGGGGGGGGGGGGGGGGGGGGGGGGGGGGGGGGGGGGGGGGGGGGGGGGGGGGGGGGGGGGGGGGGGGGGGGGGGGGGGGGGGGGGGGGGGGGGGGGGGGGGGGGGGGGGGGGGGGGGGGGGGGGGGGGGGGGGGGGGGGGGGGGGGGGGGGGGGGGGGGGGGGGGGGGGGGGGGGGGGGGGGGGGGGGGGGGGGGGGGGGGGGGGGGGGGGGGGGGGGGGGGGGGGGGGGGGGGGGGGGGGGGGGGGGGGGGGGGGGGGGGGGGGGGGGGGGGGGGGGGGGGGGGGGGGGGGGGGGGGGGGGGGGGGGGGGGGGGGGGGGGGGGGGGGGGGGGGGGGGGGGGGGGGGGGGGGGGGGGGGGGGGGGGGGGGGGGGGGGGGGGGGGGGGGGGGGGGGGGGGGGGGGGGGGGGGGGGGGGGGGGGGGGGGGGGGGGGGGGGGGGGGGGGGGGGGGGGGGGGGGGGGGGGGGGGGGGGGGGGGGGGGGGGGGGGGGGGGGGGGGGGGGGGGGGGGGGGGGGGGGGGGGGGGGGGGGGGGGGGGGGGGGGGGGGGGGGGGGGGGGGGGGGGGGGGGGGGGGGGGGGGGGGGGGGGGGGGGGGGGGGGGGGGGGGGGGGGGGGGGGGGGGGGGGGGGGGGGGGGGGGGGGGGGGGGGGGGGGGGGGGGGGGGGGGGGGGGGGGGGGGGGGGGGGGGGGGGGGGGGGGGGGGGGGGGGGGGGGGGGGGGGGGGGGGGGGGGGGGGGGGGGGGGGGGGGGGGGGGGGGGGGGGGGGGGGGGGGGGGGGGGGGGGGGGGGGGGGGGGGGGGGGGGGGGGGGGGGGGGGGGGGGGGGGGGGGGGGGGGGGGGGGGGGGGGGGGGGGGGGGGGGGGGGGGGGGGGGGGGGGGGGGGGGGGGGGGGGGGGGGGGGGGGGGGGGGGGGGGGGGGGGGGGGGGGGGGGGGGGGGGGGGGGGGGGGGGGGGGGGGGGGGGGGGGGGGGGGGGGGGGGGGGGGGGGGGGGGGGGGGGGGGGGGGGGGGGGGGGGGGGGGGGGGGGGGGGGGGGGGGGGGGGGGGGGGGGGGGGGGGGGGGGGGGGGGGGGGGGGGGGGGGGGGGGGGGGGGGGGGGGGGGGGGGGGGGGGGGGGGGGGGGGGGGGGGGGGGGGGGGGGGGGGGGGGGGGGGGGGGGGGGGGGGGGGGGGGGGGGGGGGGGGGGGGGGGGGGGGGGGGGGGGGGGGGGGGGGGGGGGGGGGGGGGGGGGGGGGGGGGGGGGGGGGGGGGGGGGGGGGGGGGGGGGGGGGGGGGGGGGGGGGGGGGGGGGGGGGGGGGGGGGGGGGGGGGGGGGGGGGGGGGGGGGGGGGGGGGGGGGGGGGGGGGGGGGGGGGGGGGGGGGGGGGGGGGGGGGGGGGGGGGGGGGGGGGGGGGGGGGGGGGGGGGGGGGGGGGGGGGGGGGGGGGGGGGGGGGGGGGGGGGGGGGGGGGGGGGGGGGGGGGGGGGGGGGGGGGGGGGGGGGGGGGGGGGGGGGGGGGGGGGGGGGGGGGGGGGGGGGGGGGGGGGGGGGGGGGGGGGGGGGGGGGGGGGGGGGGGGGGGGGGGGGGGGGGGGGGGGGGGGGGGGGGGGGGGGGGGGGGGGGGGGGGGGGGGGGGGGGGGGGGGGGGGGGGGGGGGGGGGGGGGGGGGGGGGGGGGGGGGGGGGGGGGGGGGGGGGGGGGGGGGGGGGGGGGGGGGGGGGGGGGGGGGGGGGGGGGGGGGGGGGGGGGGGGGGGGGGGGGGGGGGGGGGGGGGGGGGGGGGGGGGGGGGGGGGGGGGGGGGGGGGGGGGGGGGGGGGGGGGGGGGGGGGGGGGGGGGGGGGGGGGGGGGGGGGGGGGGGGGGGGGGGGGGGGGGGGGGGGGGGGGGGGGGGGGGGGGGGGGGGGGGGGGGGGGGGGGGGGGGGGGGGGGGGGGGGGGGGGGGGGGGGGGGGGGGGGGGGGGGGGGGGGGGGGGGGGGGGGGGGGGGGGGGGGGGGGGGGGGGGGGGGGGGGGGGGGGGGGGGGGGGGGGGGGGGGGGGGGGGGGGGGGGGGGGGGGGGGGGGGGGGGGGGGGGGGGGGGGGGGGGGGGGGGGGGGGGGGGGGGGGGGGGGGGGGGGGGGGGGGGGGGGGGGGGGGGGGGGGGGGGGGGGGGGGGGGGGGGGGGGGGGGGGGGGGGGGGGGGGGGGGGGGGGGGGGGGGGGGGGGGGGGGGGGGGGGGGGGGGGGGGGGGGGGGGGGGGGGGGGGGGGGGGGGGGGGGGGGGGGGGGGGGGGGGGGGGGGGGGGGGGGGGGGGGGGGGGGGGGGGGGGGGGGGGGGGGGGGGGGGGGGGGGGGGGGGGGGGGGGGGGGGGGGGGGGGGGGGGGGGGGGGGGGGGGGGGGGGGGGGGGGGGGGGGGGGGGGGGGGGGGGGGGGGGGGGGGGGGGGGGGGGGGGGGGGGGGGGGGGGGGGGGGGGGGGGGGGGGGGGGGGGGGGGGGGGGGGGGGGGGGGGGGGGGGGGGGGGGGGGGGGGGGGGGGGGGGGGGGGGGGGGGGGGGGGGGGGGGGGGGGGGGGGGGGGGGGGGGGGGGGGGGGGGGGGGGGGGGGGGGGGGGGGGGGGGGGGGGGGGGGGGGGGGGGGGGGGGGGGGGGGGGGGGGGGGGGGGGGGGGGGGGGGGGGGGGGGGGGGGGGGGGGGGGGGGGGGGGGGGGGGGGGGGGGGGGGGGGGGGGGGGGGGGGGGGGGGGGGGGGGGGGGGGGGGGGGGGGGGGGGGGGGGGGGGGGGGGGGGGGGGGGGGGGGGGGGGGGGGGGGGGGGGGGGGGGGGGGGGGGGGGGGGGGGGGGGGGGGGGGGGGGGGGGGGGGGGGGGGGGGGGGGGGGGGGGGGGGGGGGGGGGGGGGGGGGGGGGGGGGGGGGGGGGGGGGGGGGGGGGGGGGGGGGGGGGGGGGGGGGGGGGGGGGGGGGGGGGGGGGGGGGGGGGGGGGGGGGGGGGGGGGGGGGGGGGGGGGGGGGGGGGGGGGGGGGGGGGGGGGGGGGGGGGGGGGGGGGGGGGGGGGGGGGGGGGGGGGGGGGGGGGGGGGGGGGGGGGGGGGGGGGGGGGGGGGGGGGGGGGGGGGGGGGGGGGGGGGGGGGGGGGGGGGGGGGGGGGGGGGGGGGGGGGGGGGGGGGGGGGGGGGGGGGGGGGGGGGGGGGGGGGGGGGGGGGGGGGGGGGGGGGGGGGGGGGGGGGGGGGGGGGGGGGGGGGGGGGGGGGGGGGGGGGGGGGGGGGGGGGGGGGGGGGGGGGGGGGGGGGGGGGGGGGGGGGGGGGGGGGGGGGGGGGGGGGGGGGGGGGGGGGGGGGGGGGGGGGGGGGGGGGGGGGGGGGGGGGGGGGGGGGGGGGGGGGGGGGGGGGGGGGGGGGGGGGGGGGGGGGGGGGGGGGGGGGGGGGGGGGGGGGGGGGGGGGGGGGGGGGGGGGGGGGGGGGGGGGGGGGGGGGGGGGGGGGGGGGGGGGGGGGGGGGGGGGGGGGGGGGGGGGGGGGGGGGGGGGGGGGGGGGGGGGGGGGGGGGGGGGGGGGGGGGGGGGGGGGGGGGGGGGGGGGGGGGGGGGGGGGGGGGGGGGGGGGGGGGGGGGGGGGGGGGGGGGGGGGGGGGGGGGGGGGGGGGGGGGGGGGGGGGGGGGGGGGGGGGGGGGGGGGGGGGGGGGGGGGGGGGGGGGGGGGGGGGGGGGGGGGGGGGGGGGGGGGGGGGGGGGGGGGGGGGGGGGGGGGGGGGGGGGGGGGGGGGGGGGGGGGGGGGGGGGGGGGGGGGGGGGGGGGGGGGGGGGGGGGGGGGGGGGGGGGGGGGGGGGGGGGGGGGGGGGGGGGGGGGGGGGGGGGGGGGGGGGGGGGGGGGGGGGGGGGGGGGGGGGGGGGGGGGGGGGGGGGGGGGGGGGGGGGGGGGGGGGGGGGGGGGGGGGGGGGGGGGGGGGGGGGGGGGGGGGGGGGGGGGGGGGGGGGGGGGGGGGGGGGGGGGGGGGGGGGGGGGGGGGGGGGGGGGGGGGGGGGGGGGGGGGGGGGGGGGGGGGGGGGGGGGGGGGGGGGGGGGGGGGGGGGGGGGGGGGGGGGGGGGGGGGGGGGGGGGGGGGGGGGGGGGGGGGGGGGGGGGGGGGGGGGGGGGGGGGGGGGGGGGGGGGGGGGGGGGGGGGGGGGGGGGGGGGGGGGGGGGGGGGGGGGGGGGGGGGGGGGGGGGGGGGGGGGGGGGGGGGGGGGGGGGGGGGGGGGGGGGGGGGGGGGGGGGGGGGGGGGGGGGGGGGGGGGGGGGGGGGGGGGGGGGGGGGGGGGGGGGGGGGGGGGGGGGGGGGGGGGGGGGGGGGGGGGGGGGGGGGGGGGGGGGGGGGGGGGGGGGGGGGGGGGGGGGGGGGGGGGGGGGGGGGGGGGGGGGGGGGGGGGGGGGGGGGGGGGGGGGGGGGGGGGGGGGGGGGGGGGGGGGGGGGGGGGGGGGGGGGGGGGGGGGGGGGGGGGGGGGGGGGGGGGGGGGGGGGGGGGGGGGGGGGGGGGGGGGGGGGGGGGGGGGGGGGGGGGGGGGGGGGGGGGGGGGGGGGGGGGGGGGGGGGGGGGGGGGGGGGGGGGGGGGGGGGGGGGGGGGGGGGGGGGGGGGGGGGGGGGGGGGGGGGGGGGGGGGGGGGGGGGGGGGGGGGGGGGGGGGGGGGGGGGGGGGGGGGGGGGGGGGGGGGGGGGGGGGGGGGGGGGGGGGGGGGGGGGGGGGGGGGGGGGGGGGGGGGGGGGGGGGGGGGGGGGGGGGGGGGGGGGGGGGGGGGGGGGGGGGGGGGGGGGGGGGGGGGGGGGGGGGGGGGGGGGGGGGGGGGGGGGGGGGGGGGGGGGGGGGGGGGGGGGGGGGGGGGGGGGGGGGGGGGGGGGGGGGGGGGGGGGGGGGGGGGGGGGGGGGGGGGGGGGGGGGGGGGGGGGGGGGGGGGGGGGGGGGGGGGGGGGGGGGGGGGGGGGGGGGGGGGGGGGGGGGGGGGGGGGGGGGGGGGGGGGGGGGGGGGGGGGGGGGGGGGGGGGGGGGGGGGGGGGGGGGGGGGGGGGGGGGGGGGGGGGGGGGGGGGGGGGGGGGGGGGGGGGGGGGGGGGGGGGGGGGGGGGGGGGGGGGGGGGGGGGGGGGGGGGGGGGGGGGGGGGGGGGGGGGGGGGGGGGGGGGGGGGGGGGGGGGGGGGGGGGGGGGGGGGGGGGGGGGGGGGGGGGGGGGGGGGGGGGGGGGGGGGGGGGGGGGGGGGGGGGGGGGGGGGGGGGGGGGGGGGGGGGGGGGGGGGGGGGGGGGGGGGGGGGGGGGGGGGGGGGGGGGGGGGGGGGGGGGGGGGGGGGGGGGGGGGGGGGGGGGGGGGGGGGGGGGGGGGGGGGGGGGGGGGGGGGGGGGGGGGGGGGGGGGGGGGGGGGGGGGGGGGGGGGGGGGGGGGGGGGGGGGGGGGGGGGGGGGGGGGGGGGGGGGGGGGGGGGGGGGGGGGGGGGGGGGGGGGGGGGGGGGGGGGGGGGGGGGGGGGGGGGGGGGGGGGGGGGGGGGGGGGGGGGGGGGGGGGGGGGGGGGGGGGGGGGGGGGGGGGGGGGGGGGGGGGGGGGGGGGGGGGGGGGGGGGGGGGGGGGGGGGGGGGGGGGGGGGGGGGGGGGGGGGGGGGGGGGGGGGGGGGGGGGGGGGGGGGGGGGGGGGGGGGGGGGGGGGGGGGGGGGGGGGGGGGGGGGGGGGGGGGGGGGGGGGGGGGGGGGGGGGGGGGGGGGGGGGGGGGGGGGGGGGGGGGGGGGGGGGGGGGGGGGGGGGGGGGGGGGGGGGGGGGGGGGGGGGGGGGGGGGGGGGGGGGGGGGGGGGGGGGGGGGGGGGGGGGGGGGGGGGGGGGGGGGGGGGGGGGGGGGGGGGGGGGGGGGGGGGGGGGGGGGGGGGGGGGGGGGGGGGGGGGGGGGGGGGGGGGGGGGGGGGGGGGGGGGGGGGGGGGGGGGGGGGGGGGGGGGGGGGGGGGGGGGGGGGGGGGGGGGGGGGGGGGGGGGGGGGGGGGGGGGGGGGGGGGGGGGGGGGGGGGGGGGGGGGGGGGGGGGGGGGGGGGGGGGGGGGGGGGGGGGGGGGGGGGGGGGGGGGGGGGGGGGGGGGGGGGGGGGGGGGGGGGGGGGGGGGGGGGGGGGGGGGGGGGGGGGGGGGGGGGGGGGGGGGGGGGGGGGGGGGGGGGGGGGGGGGGGGGGGGGGGGGGGGGGGGGGGGGGGGGGGGGGGGGGGGGGGGGGGGGGGGGGGGGGGGGGGGGGGGGGGGGGGGGGGGGGGGGGGGGGGGGGGGGGGGGGGGGGGGGGGGGGGGGGGGGGGGGGGGGGGGGGGGGGGGGGGGGGGGGGGGGGGGGGGGGGGGGGGGGGGGGGGGGGGGGGGGGGGGGGGGGGGGGGGGGGGGGGGGGGGGGGGGGGGGGGGGGGGGGGGGGGGGGGGGGGGGGGGGGGGGGGGGGGGGGGGGGGGGGGGGGGGGGGGGGGGGGGGGGGGGGGGGGGGGGGGGGGGGGGGGGGGGGGGGGGGGGGGGGGGGGGGGGGGGGGGGGGGGGGGGGGGGGGGGGGGGGGGGGGGGGGGGGGGGGGGGGGGGGGGGGGGGGGGGGGGGGGGGGGGGGGGGGGGGGGGGGGGGGGGGGGGGGGGGGGGGGGGGGGGGGGGGGGGGGGGGGGGGGGGGGGGGGGGGGGGGGGGGGGGGGGGGGGGGGGGGGGGGGGGGGGGGGGGGGGGGGGGGGGGGGGGGGGGGGGGGGGGGGGGGGGGGGGGGGGGGGGGGGGGGGGGGGGGGGGGGGGGGGGGGGGGGGGGGGGGGGGGGGGGGGGGGGGGGGGGGGGGGGGGGGGGGGGGGGGGGGGGGGGGGGGGGGGGGGGGGGGGGGGGGGGGGGGGGGGGGGGGGGGGGGGGGGGGGGGGGGGGGGGGGGGGGGGGGGGGGGGGGGGGGGGGGGGGGGGGGGGGGGGGGGGGGGGGGGGGGGGGGGGGGGGGGGGGGGGGGGGGGGGGGGGGGGGGGGGGGGGGGGGGGGGGGGGGGGGGGGGGGGGGGGGGGGGGGGGGGGGGGGGGGGGGGGGGGGGGGGGGGGGGGGGGGGGGGGGGGGGGGGGGGGGGGGGGGGGGGGGGGGGGGGGGGGGGGGGGGGGGGGGGGGGGGGGGGGGGGGGGGGGGGGGGGGGGGGGGGGGGGGGGGGGGGGGGGGGGGGGGGGGGGGGGGGGGGGGGGGGGGGGGGGGGGGGGGGGGGGGGGGGGGGGGGGGGGGGGGGGGGGGGGGGGGGGGGGGGGGGGGGGGGGGGGGGGGGGGGGGGGGGGGGGGGGGGGGGGGGGGGGGGGGGGGGGGGGGGGGGGGGGGGGGGGGGGGGGGGGGGGGGGGGGGGGGGGGGGGGGGGGGGGGGGGGGGGGGGGGGGGGGGGGGGGGGGGGGGGGGGGGGGGGGGGGGGGGGGGGGGGGGGGGGGGGGGGGGGGGGGGGGGGGGGGGGGGGGGGGGGGGGGGGGGGGGGGGGGGGGGGGGGGGGGGGGGGGGGGGGGGGGGGGGGGGGGGGGGGGGGGGGGGGGGGGGGGGGGGGGGGGGGGGGGGGGGGGGGGGGGGGGGGGGGGGGGGGGGGGGGGGGGGGGGGGGGGGGGGGGGGGGGGGGGGGGGGGGGGGGGGGGGGGGGGGGGGGGGGGGGGGGGGGGGGGGGGGGGGGGGGGGGGGGGGGGGGGGGGGGGGGGGGGGGGGGGGGGGGGGGGGGGGGGGGGGGGGGGGGGGGGGGGGGGGGGGGGGGGGGGGGGGGGGGGGGGGGGGGGGGGGGGGGGGGGGGGGGGGGGGGGGGGGGGGGGGGGGGGGGGGGGGGGGGGGGGGGGGGGGGGGGGGGGGGGGGGGGGGGGGGGGGGGGGGGGGGGGGGGGGGGGGGGGGGGGGGGGGGGGGGGGGGGGGGGGGGGGGGGGGGGGGGGGGGGGGGGGGGGGGGGGGGGGGGGGGGGGGGGGGGGGGGGGGGGGGGGGGGGGGGGGGGGGGGGGGGGGGGGGGGGGGGGGGGGGGGGGGGGGGGGGGGGGGGGGGGGGGGGGGGGGGGGGGGGGGGGGGGGGGGGGGGGGGGGGGGGGGGGGGGGGGGGGGGGGGGGGGGGGGGGGGGGGGGGGGGGGGGGGGGGGGGGGGGGGGGGGGGGGGGGGGGGGGGGGGGGGGGGGGGGGGGGGGGGGGGGGGGGGGGGGGGGGGGGGGGGGGGGGGGGGGGGGGGGGGGGGGGGGGGGGGGGGGGGGGGGGGGGGGGGGGGGGGGGGGGGGGGGGGGGGGGGGGGGGGGGGGGGGGGGGGGGGGGGGGGGGGGGGGGGGGGGGGGGGGGGGGGGGGGGGGGGGGGGGGGGGGGGGGGGGGGGGGGGGGGGGGGGGGGGGGGGGGGGGGGGGGGGGGGGGGGGGGGGGGGGGGGGGGGGGGGGGGGGGGGGGGGGGGGGGGGGGGGGGGGGGGGGGGGGGGGGGGGGGGGGGGGGGGGGGGGGGGGGGGGGGGGGGGGGGGGGGGGGGGGGGGGGGGGGGGGGGGGGGGGGGGGGGGGGGGGGGGGGGGGGGGGGGGGGGGGGGGGGGGGGGGGGGGGGGGGGGGGGGGGGGGGGGGGGGGGGGGGGGGGGGGGGGGGGGGGGGGGGGGGGGGGGGGGGGGGGGGGGGGGGGGGGGGGGGGGGGGGGGGGGGGGGGGGGGGGGGGGGGGGGGGGGGGGGGGGGGGGGGGGGGGGGGGGGGGGGGGGGGGGGGGGGGGGGGGGGGGGGGGGGGGGGGGGGGGGGGGGGGGGGGGGGGGGGGGGGGGGGGGGGGGGGGGGGGGGGGGGGGGGGGGGGGGGGGGGGGGGGGGGGGGGGGGGGGGGGGGGGGGGGGGGGGGGGGGGGGGGGGGGGGGGGGGGGGGGGGGGGGGGGGGGGGGGGGGGGGGGGGGGGGGGGGGGGGGGGGGGGGGGGGGGGGGGGGGGGGGGGGGGGGGGGGGGGGGGGGGGGGGGGGGGGGGGGGGGGGGGGGGGGGGGGGGGGGGGGGGGGGGGGGGGGGGGGGGGGGGGGGGGGGGGGGGGGGGGGGGGGGGGGGGGGGGGGGGGGGGGGGGGGGGGGGGGGGGGGGGGGGGGGGGGGGGGGGGGGGGGGGGGGGGGGGGGGGGGGGGGGGGGGGGGGGGGGGGGGGGGGGGGGGGGGGGGGGGGGGGGGGGGGGGGGGGGGGGGGGGGGGGGGGGGGGGGGGGGGGGGGGGGGGGGGGGGGGGGGGGGGGGGGGGGGGGGGGGGGGGGGGGGGGGGGGGGGGGGGGGGGGGGGGGGGGGGGGGGGGGGGGGGGGGGGGGGGGGGGGGGGGGGGGGGGGGGGGGGGGGGGGGGGGGGGGGGGGGGGGGGGGGGGGGGGGGGGGGGGGGGGGGGGGGGGGGGGGGGGGGGGGGGGGGGGGGGGGGGGGGGGGGGGGGGGGGGGGGGGGGGGGGGGGGGGGGGGGGGGGGGGGGGGGGGGGGGGGGGGGGGGGGGGGGGGGGGGGGGGGGGGGGGGGGGGGGGGGGGGGGGGGGGGGGGGGGGGGGGGGGGGGGGGGGGGGGGGGGGGGGGGGGGGGGGGGGGGGGGGGGGGGGGGGGGGGGGGGGGGGGGGGGGGGGGGGGGGGGGGGGGGGGGGGGGGGGGGGGGGGGGGGGGGGGGGGGGGGGGGGGGGGGGGGGGGGGGGGGGGGGGGGGGGGGGGGGGGGGGGGGGGGGGGGGGGGGGGGGGGGGGGGGGGGGGGGGGGGGGGGGGGGGGGGGGGGGGGGGGGGGGGGGGGGGGGGGGGGGGGGGGGGGGGGGGGGGGGGGGGGGGGGGGGGGGGGGGGGGGGGGGGGGGGGGGGGGGGGGGGGGGGGGGGGGGGGGGGGGGGGGGGGGGGGGGGGGGGGGGGGGGGGGGGGGGGGGGGGGGGGGGGGGGGGGGGGGGGGGGGGGGGGGGGGGGGGGGGGGGGGGGGGGGGGGGGGGGGGGGGGGGGGGGGGGGGGGGGGGGGGGGGGGGGGGGGGGGGGGGGGGGGGGGGGGGGGGGGGGGGGGGGGGGGGGGGGGGGGGGGGGGGGGGGGGGGGGGGGGGGGGGGGGGGGGGGGGGGGGGGGGGGGGGGGGGGGGGGGGGGGGGGGGGGGGGGGGGGGGGGGGGGGGGGGGGGGGGGGGGGGGGGGGGGGGGGGGGGGGGGGGGGGGGGGGGGGGGGGGGGGGGGGGGGGGGGGGGGGGGGGGGGGGGGGGGGGGGGGGGGGGGGGGGGGGGGGGGGGGGGGGGGGGGGGGGGGGGGGGGGGGGGGGGGGGGGGGGGGGGGGGGGGGGGGGGGGGGGGGGGGGGGGGGGGGGGGGGGGGGGGGGGGGGGGGGGGGGGGGGGGGGGGGGGGGGGGGGGGGGGGGGGGGGGGGGGGGGGGGGGGGGGGGGGGGGGGGGGGGGGGGGGGGGGGGGGGGGGGGGGGGGGGGGGGGGGGGGGGGGGGGGGGGGGGGGGGGGGGGGGGGGGGGGGGGGGGGGGGGGGGGGGGGGGGGGGGGGGGGGGGGGGGGGGGGGGGGGGGGGGGGGGGGGGGGGGGGGGGGGGGGGGGGGGGGGGGGGGGGGGGGGGGGGGGGGGGGGGGGGGGGGGGGGGGGGGGGGGGGGGGGGGGGGGGGGGGGGGGGGGGGGGGGGGGGGGGGGGGGGGGGGGGGGGGGGGGGGGGGGGGGGGGGGGGGGGGGGGGGGGGGGGGGGGGGGGGGGGGGGGGGGGGGGGGGGGGGGGGGGGGGGGGGGGGGGGGGGGGGGGGGGGGGGGGGGGGGGGGGGGGGGGGGGGGGGGGGGGGGGGGGGGGGGGGGGGGGGGGGGGGGGGGGGGGGGGGGGGGGGGGGGGGGGGGGGGGGGGGGGGGGGGGGGGGGGGGGGGGGGGGGGGGGGGGGGGGGGGGGGGGGGGGGGGGGGGGGGGGGGGGGGGGGGGGGGGGGGGGGGGGGGGGGGGGGGGGGGGGGGGGGGGGGGGGGGGGGGGGGGGGGGGGGGGGGGGGGGGGGGGGGGGGGGGGGGGGGGGGGGGGGGGGGGGGGGGGGGGGGGGGGGGGGGGGGGGGGGGGGGGGGGGGGGGGGGGGGGGGGGGGGGGGGGGGGGGGGGGGGGGGGGGGGGGGGGGGGGGGGGGGGGGGGGGGGGGGGGGGGGGGGGGGGGGGGGGGGGGGGGGGGGGGGGGGGGGGGGGGGGGGGGGGGGGGGGGGGGGGGGGGGGGGGGGGGGGGGGGGGGGGGGGGGGGGGGGGGGGGGGGGGGGGGGGGGGGGGGGGGGGGGGGGGGGGGGGGGGGGGGGGGGGGGGGGGGGGGGGGGGGGGGGGGGGGGGGGGGGGGGGGGGGGGGGGGGGGGGGGGGGGGGGGGGGGGGGGGGGGGGGGGGGGGGGGGGGGGGGGGGGGGGGGGGGGGGGGGGGGGGGGGGGGGGGGGGGGGGGGGGGGGGGGGGGGGGGGGGGGGGGGGGGGGGGGGGGGGGGGGGGGGGGGGGGGGGGGGGGGGGGGGGGGGGGGGGGGGGGGGGGGGGGGGGGGGGGGGGGGGGGGGGGGGGGGGGGGGGGGGGGGGGGGGGGGGGGGGGGGGGGGGGGGGGGGGGGGGGGGGGGGGGGGGGGGGGGGGGGGGGGGGGGGGGGGGGGGGGGGGGGGGGGGGGGGGGGGGGGGGGGGGGGGGGGGGGGGGGGGGGGGGGGGGGGGGGGGGGGGGGGGGGGGGGGGGGGGGGGGGGGGGGGGGGGGGGGGGGGGGGGGGGGGGGGGGGGGGGGGGGGGGGGGGGGGGGGGGGGGGGGGGGGGGGGGGGGGGGGGGGGGGGGGGGGGGGGGGGGGGGGGGGGGGGGGGGGGGGGGGGGGGGGGGGGGGGGGGGGGGGGGGGGGGGGGGGGGGGGGGGGGGGGGGGGGGGGGGGGGGGGGGGGGGGGGGGGGGGGGGGGGGGGGGGGGGGGGGGGGGGGGGGGGGGGGGGGGGGGGGGGGGGGGGGGGGGGGGGGGGGGGGGGGGGGGGGGGGGGGGGGGGGGGGGGGGGGGGGGGGGGGGGGGGGGGGGGGGGGGGGGGGGGGGGGGGGGGGGAAGTAGACCGACTCCTTCCTGCATCTACTAGATCCCGGACGTCAGGAGGAGTTCCAGAATGGTCCGGAGGTGAAGAATTGTATATAGGAAGTCCAGTTTCGGCCACCAGGAAAGTTTTGGGGGTCACCGGTATTGTACCGGGACCACCGGAAGGGTCCCGGGGGTCCACCGGGTGGGGCCACCTATCACGGAGGGCCCCATGGGCTGAAGTGGGGAAGGGAACCAGACCCTGGTGGGCTGGTGCGCCCCCCTTGGGCCTCCCCTGCGCCTAGGGTTGGAAACCCTAGGGGTGGGGTGGGGGGGAGCGCCCCACTTGACTTGGGGGGCAAGTCCCCCCCTTGGCCGCCGCCCCCCCTTGAGATGGGATCTCTAGGGGGCCGGCGCCCCCCAGGGCCCCTATATAAAGAGGGGGGAAGGGAGGGCTGTGCACCCCCTACTCCTGGCGCCTCCCTCTCCCTCTGCAACACCTCTCCCTCTCGTAGAGCTTGGCGAAGCCCTGCCGAGATCGCCGCTACTTCCACCACCACGCCGTCATGCTGCTGATCTCCATCAACCTCTCCCTCCCCTTGCTGGATCAAGGAGGAGACGTCTTCCCCAATCGTACGTGTGTTTAACACGGAGGTGCCGTCCGTTCGGCACTAGGATCTTCATTGATTTGGATCACGATGAGTATGACTCCCTCAACCCCGTTCTCTTGAACACTTCCGCGCGTGATCTACAAGGGTATGTAGATGCACTCCTCTCTCTCGTTGCTAGATGACTCCATAGATTGATCTTGGCGAAGCGTAGATTTTTTTTATTATTTTCTACAACGTTCCCCAACAGTCCCCGCGCTAGGCCGACGTGGCCGGAGCTTCGGGTCCGCGCACACGACCGCATACCCCCCTGACTACCTGCAGCTGCGCCCTAGCGCCCGCGCTGCCTGCTCCTGCTCTCCTCTGCTGCTCGCGTTCGCCGCTCCGCGACCGCGCTCTCGCTCGTTGCCATTCGCGCACCACAGCACCGCGGTCGTCCCGCACCCGCCTCGCTCGTTGCCGCCGAGCCCCGCCTGCCACGCCTCGCACCTGGCCCATGCTACATCTTGAGCTTGCGTTGGTTTTCCTCGAAGAGGAGAGGGTGATGCAACAAGTGTAGCATAAGTATTTCCCTCAGTTTTGAGAATCAAGGTATCAATCCAGTAGGAGGCTCCTCAAAAGTCCCACGCACCTACACAAACAAACTGAGAACTCGCAACCAACGCAATAAAGGGGTCATCAATCCCTTCGGGGGGGGGGGGGGGGGGGGGGGGGGGGGGGGGGGGGGGGGGGGGGGGGGGGGGGGGGGGGGGGGGGGGGGGGGGGGGGGGGGGGGGGGGGGGGGGGGGGGGGGGGGGGGGGGGGGGGGGGGGGGGGGGGGGGGGGGGGGGGGGGGGGGGGGGGGGGGGGGGGGGGGGGGGGGGGGGGGGGGGGGGGGGGGGGGGGGGGGGGGGGGGGGGGGGGGGGGGGGGGGGGGGGGGGGGGGGGGGGGGGGGGGGGGGGGGGGGGGGGGGGGGGGGGGGGGGGGGGGGGGGGGGGGGGGGGGGGGGGGGGGGGGGGGGGGGGGGGGGGGGGGGGGGGGGGGGGGGGGGGGGGGGGGGGGGGGGGGGGGGGGGGGGGGGGGGGGGGGGGGGGGGGGGGGGGGGGGGGGGGGGGGGGGGGGGGGGGGGGGGGGGGGGGGGGGGGGGGGGGGGGGGGGGGGGGGGGGGGGGGGGGGGGGGGGGGGGGGGGGGGGGGGGGGGGGGGGGGGGGGGGGGGGGGGGGGGGGGGGGGGGGGGGGGGGGGGGGGGGGGGGGGGGGGGGGGGGGGGGGGGGGGGGGGGGGGGGGGGGGGGGGGGGGGGGGGGGGGGGGGGGGGGGGGGGGGGGGGGGGGGGGGGGGGGGGGGGGGGGGGGGGGGGGGGGGGGGGGGGGGGGGGGGGGGGGGGGGGGGGGGGGGGGGGGGGGGGGGGGGGGGGGGGGGGGGGGGGGGGGGGGGGGGGGGGGGGGGGGGGGGGGGGGGGGGGGGGGGGGGGGGGGGGGGGGGGGGGGGGGGGGGGGGGGGGGGGGGGGGGGGGGGGGGGGGGGGGGGGGGGGGGGGGGGGGGGGGGGGGGGGGGGGGGGGGGGGGGGGGGGGGGGGGGGGGGGGGGGGGGGGGGGGGGGGGGGGGGGGGGGGGGGGGGGGGGGGGGGGGGGGGGGGGGGGGGGGGGGGGGGGGGGGGGGGGGGGGGGGGGGGGGGGGGGGGGGGGGGGGGGGGGGGGGGGGGGGGGGGGGGGGGGGGGGGGGGGGGGGGGGGGGGGGGGGGGGGGGGGGGGGGGGGGGGGGGGGGGGGGGGGGGGGGGGGGGGGGGGGGGGGGGGGGGGGGGGGGGGGGGGGGGGGGGGGGGGGGGGGGGGGGGGGGGGGGGGGGGGGGGGGGGGGGGGGGGGGGGGGGGGGGGGGGGGGGGGGGGGGGGGGGGGGGGGGGGGGGGGGGGGGGGGGGGGGGGGGGGGGGGGGGGGGGGGGGGGGGGGGGGGGGGGGGGGGGGGGGGGGGGGGGGGGGGGGGGGGGGGGGGGGGGGGGGGGGGGGGGGGGGGGGGGGGGGGGGGGGGGGGGGGGGGGGGGGGGGGGGGGGGGGGGGGGGGGGGGGGGGGGGGGGGGGGGGGGGGGGGGGGGGGGGGGGGGGGGGGGGGGGGGGGGGGGGGGGGGGGGGGGGGGGGGGGGGGGGGGGGGGGGGGGGGGGGGGGGGGGGGGGGGGGGGGGGGGGGGGGGGGGGGGGGGGGGGGGGGGGGGGGGGGGGGGGGGGGGGGGGGGGGGGGGGGGGGGGGGGGGGGGGGGGGGGGGGGGGGGGGGGGGGGGGGGGGGGGGGGGGGGGGGGGGGGGGGGGGGGGGGGGGGGGGGGGGGGGGGGGGGGGGGGGGGGGGGGGGGGGGGGGGGGGGGGGGGGGGGGGGGGGGGGGGGGGGGGGGGGGGGGGGGGGGGGGGGGGGGGGGGGGGGGGGGGGGGGGGGGGGGGGGGGGGGGGGGGGGGGGGGGGGGGGGGGGGGGGGGGGGGGGGGGGGGGGGGGGGGGGGGGGGGGGGGGGGGGGGGGGGGGGGGGGGGGGGGGGGGGGGGGGGGGGGGGGGGGGGGGGGGGGGGGGGGGGGGGGGGGGGGGGGGGGGGGGGGGGGGGGGGGGGGGGGGGGGGGGGGGGGGGGGGGGGGGGGGGGGGGGGGGGGGGGGGGGGGGGGGGGGGGGGGGGGGGGGGGGGGGGGGGGGGGGGGGGGGGGGGGGGGGGGGGGGGGGGGGGGGGGGGGGGGGGGGGGGGGGGGGGGGGGGGGGGGGGGGGGGGGGGGGGGGGGGGGGGGGGGGGGGGGGGGGGGGGGGGGGGGGGGGGGGGGGGGGGGGGGGGGGGGGGGGGGGGGGGGGGGGGGGGGGGGGGGGGGGGGGGGGGGGGGGGGGGGGGGGGGGGGGGGGGGGGGGGGGGGGGGGGGGGGGGGGGGGGGGGGGGGGGGGGGGGGGGGGGGGGGGGGGGGGGGGGGGGGGGGGGGGGGGGGGGGGGGGGGGGGGGGGGGGGGGGGGGGGGGGGGGGGGGGGGGGGGGGGGGGGGGGGGGGGGGGGGGGGGGGGGGGGGGGGGGGGGGGGGGGGGGGGGGGGGGGGGGGGGGGGGGGGTTTTTTTAGACATTAGATTGCTGCCATACAATACGGGTGCGATCGCTACAGCGGCCACCTCCATAGGCCGGCCCAGTCGGGGGTACTTACGGCGTATACATACAAACGTGGGTATAACTTGTCAAAAGTCCATATTGCCCTTTATACGTTTAGTGAGGGGGGTTGTACCGAAGCAGGACTCATTAATGTTTTGGAGCATGCTAATTTATACCTCAAAAAGTGTAAATGTCTAAAATTGCCTAATCACTCCGTTGTTGCCTAAGCTTTGCATAATATATTTTTCCTAAAGCAACAGTCATTGATGCCATCCATGCCTAGTTGCTTGCTGGGTGCAAAACAAAAACGGCGAGACTTGGAAGAAAAACATGCTTTCGTTATGCATGATTTGTCTAACCCTGATAGTTACAACGACGATTAAATCTAAAGCCACAACGTATCAGTCAACCCTCGTACTCATCTACACCAGCAATGCCGCAGCCAACCGCGTCGTCCTCGTCTCCGCGAGATCCTGGCACGGCCTCACCAGAGATGTCGCGTCGCCCCGTCTCGGCCTCAAGGCTACGCTGTTGAGCTCCACAGTCAACTAATACGAGCTAAATTCTCACGCAACTTCACCGACTGAACTACTGAAACGCACGACATGTCTAAAGACCGGAGAATCTATGATGGTAGTGTGAAATGCAATGCTTTTTCCGAACCGATTTTATGTTTGTTTTTCGAGCAACCATGTGCCAATTCTTGCCGTCTGAACACTTTGGTCAAACAAGATATCTTTTAAGATTGTCAAAGATTACAGGAAGAATACATTGGGAAAGGCAGAAAGGTCTTCTAATCCGTGCTCCCCAAGGCCTGAAGACAGTGTCAACCGAAGAAAATACTGGCCATGTTTGTTTAGTATACTATCACTCTGTTTCATAATTCTTGTAGTGGTTTTAGTTTGAGTAGTAACATATAGTGGTTTTAGTTTGAGTAGTAACATACAGCCCAGAATTTCCTCTCAAGTTATACAATCCAAGCTCAACTCGAACTGCTCAAAGTTTATTTGAACGGAAACTACATCATTATTCAATGTAAAATTCCCATCATCATACATCACCTTGTCATGTATGCTATGAAGTCCTCCAGTTCCTTGTGCGATGATCCGCCCTGAGCCGCCGACGAACGGACGGCCTCCCCGAGCGCATCTGTCCGCTGCCTCACTGCGAGCCCTTCCTCGGCGACCATCATCGTTTCAATGGCCTCCTGTATGGTTGTTGCCGGTATCACCTCGCTGTGTTTCTCCCACGGCCTCACTAGGAGGCCGGCCTTGAGGTAGCTGCACACCAGCTCCGCGTCCCACGGCTGGTCGGAGTGCATGGGCCAGGCCAGAATTGGCTTCCCGTGGCTCATGCTCTCCATGGTCGAGTTCCAGCCACAGTGGCTCATGAACGCCGCCGTGGCGCCGTGTGCCAGGATCTCCAGCTGCGGGGCCCACCCTGTGATCACCAGCCCCGTGCCCTCGGTCTGCTTGGTGAACTGGGACAGCAG
>JAAAWM010010048.1:0-33142 GCA_036873465.1 Thinopyrum obtusiflorum
TTCGCGAAGATTGCCACCACCTTGTCGATGCACCAGATAATATTGCTATCTCCATAGCATATGAAATTAATGCATTACTTAAGGTTGACACGCAGGTCATTAAAGGCAATCATATGGCTCCAGCCATCATGCCGAATCATGACACGCAGGTCATGTTAATTACATTATATAGTCATCTCATACATAATCAAATTATTATGAGCACTGCTATACCACATCACATGCACATGCAAACCCTCCTGCAAAACCAAGTTTAGACGCCTCTAATCGGTTCATGCAAAAACTTGTTTTTCGTGGCTTCTAAGGTTTCAAAACAAACCGAAGCTACCAGCGTCCATCATCAAGTATGATAATTCAAGTCGCTAGATTAACTTTGCGGGGTGTATGAAACATGAGATAATAAAATATCGAGCCCCATACTAAACTTCGTCATACGCATGACCCCCGTGCAGATCATATCTGCATTTCCCTTTCGTCTGCGAAACATCCATCTTTCTTTAACTATGGTGGAACCCAAAGAACTGTTAGCACTTCGTTGATCTGTCAATCAGCATACTCACGAGCAGCATGAAAAGATCGCGGATTGCCAGAACTTTGTGAGATTCCACCATGCCGTCAAGATCAGGATTATGCAAATTCAAGGGAAGCAACAAGAACAATGGGTAACAGATTTCATCTGCTACCCGCACAAATAATTTTTAGTAATAGAACTCATCTATTACCTAATTATATTGTGCAACACCCATACATCTCTATGTATTCTAGATCGCAACCTGCATCTACGCATAGCACGGCTCATGATGCCACTGTAGGGAAACGCAGTAGAAAACAAAAAAATTCTGACTTACGCACCAGCCCAGGACCACTACGAAGACTGCATACAAGGTTTGATCTTTTTCATTACCGACTCGTAGCGCAGCGGGAAGTAGAGTCGATGACGATCGGCGGTGCAGGGGGGGGGGGGGGGGGGGGGGGGGGGGGGGGGGGGGGGGGGGGGGGGGGGGGGGGGGGGGGGGGGGGGGGGGGGGGGGGGGGGGGGGGGGGGGGGGGGGGGGGGGGGGGGGGGGGGGGGGGGGGGGGGGGGGGGGGGGGGGGGGGGGGGGGGGGGGGGGGGGGGGGGGGGGGGGGGGGGGGGGGGGGGGGGGGGGGGGGGGGGGGGGGGGGGGGGGGGGGGGGGGGGGGGGGGGGGGGGGGGGGGGGGGGGGGGGGGGGGGGGGGGGGGGGGGGGGGGGGGGGGGGGGGGGGGGGGGGGGGGGGGGGGGGGGGGGGGGGGGGGGGGGGGGGGGGGGGGGGGGGGGGGGGGGGGGGGGGGGGGGGGGGGGGGGGGGGGGGGGGGGGGGGGGGGGGGGGGGGGGGGGGGGGGGGGGGGGGGGGGGGGGGGGGGGGGGGGGGGGGGGGGGGGGGGGGGGGGGGGGGGGGGGGGGGGGGGGGGGGGGGGGGGGGGGGGGGGGGGGGGGGGGGGGGGGGGGGGGGGGGGGGGGGGGGGGGGGGGGGGGGGGGGGGGGGGGGGGGGGGGGGGGGGGGGGGGGGGGGGGGGGGGGGGGGGGGGGGGGGGGGGGGGGGGGGGGGGGGGGGGGGGGGGGGGGGGGGGGGGGGGGGGGGGGGGGGGGGGGGGGGGGGGGGGGGGGGGGGGGGGGGGGGGGGGGGGGGGGGGGGGGGGGGGGGGGGGGGGGGGGGGGGGGGGGGGGGGGGGGGGGGGGGGGGGGGGGGGGGGGGGGGGGGGGGGGGGGGGGGGGGGGGGGGGGGGGGGGGGGGGGGGGGGGGGGGGGGGGGGGGGGGGGGGGGGGGGGGGGGGGGGGGGGGGGGGGGGGGGGGGGGGGGGGGGGGGGGGGGGGGGGGGGGGGGGGGGGGGGGGGGGGGGGGGGGGGGGGGGGGGGGGGGGGGGGGGGGGGGGGGGGGGGGGGGGGGGGGGGGGGGGGGGGGGGGGGGGGGGGGGGGGGGGGGGGGGGGGGGGGGGGGGGGGGGGGGGGGGGGGGGGGGGGGGGGGGGGGGGGGGGGGGGGGGGGGGGGGGGGGGGGGGGGGGGGGGGGGGGGGGGGGGGGGGGGGGGGGGGGGGGGGGGGGGGGGGGGGGGGGGGGGGGGGGGGGGGGGGGGGGGGGGGGGGGGGGGGGGGGGGGGGGGGGGGGGGGGGGGGGGGGGGGGGGGGGGGGGGGGGGGGGGGGGGGGGGGGGGGGGGGGGGGGGGGGGGGGGGGGGGGGGGGGGGGGGGGGGGGGGGGGGGGGGGGGGGGGGGGGGGGGGGGGGGGGGGGGGGGGGGGGGGGGGGGGGGGGGGGGGGGGGGGGGGGGGGGGGGGGGGGGGGGGGGGGGGGGGGGGGGGGGGGGGGGGGGGGGGGGGGGGGGGGGGGGGGGGGGGGGGGGGGGGGGGGGGGGGGGGGGGGGGGGGGGGGGGGGGGGGGGGGGGGGGGGGGGGGGGGTTTCCAGCGTCCGTTCGAACTAAAAATATTTATGTGGGCTCATAACATTTCCAGTAGCCACTAAAATAATTTTCAACGCGTTCCGAAACAATTTCGTTTAGTGATTTTCATCTGCGCCAAGCAAACAAGAATGCGTTTTCACTATTCATGAAGACAATTTTTCGCGTCCATTAAATCCGAAAATATTTCTGCGGGTCTTAGAATAATTCCAGTACCCACTAAAATGATTTTAGATTCGTTCCGAAACAATTTCAGATAAGTGAATTTCATCTGCGAAAAACAACCAAAGCGGTACCGGCAGCTCCGAAACATTTCCGGTTTTTATCCCGAAAAATTCCCAGAAGTTTCCAGAATAATTCTGGCACCCTCCAAGAATTATCAGGCGTGTCCCGAAACCAATTTGACTTAATGGTATATCCCGAAACAACTTTTCGGTTTTATGAAACTATTTCGCTATTCTCTCTCCGGAACTCTTCCATTGTCTCCGAAACTTTTTCGGCAAATTTCTCTCAGACTCCCTGTCTAGTATTCAGCAGATAGATGACCCTTAAGCGTGTGACCCTATAGGTTCGGTGAAGTATAGACATGACCCGGAACCCCTTCCGATCAATGATCAACATCGGAGCCGTGGACACCCATATTGACCCCTATACCCACACGAATGAATATTCGAGTGAACCTCCAATTGCAGTGAGCTATTCCTGTTGCTTCGCGATATGTCACAAACACCCGAGGTGAGATTTATTGCATCCCCATGGACGAACAATTTGTCCACCATGCAAGTTACCTCGTTACCGGTTTTGTTCTTTTTTCTCGTTTCCGTGTTCCGGCATCCCAATGATCAAATCACAAGGTGTCTGGCCAGACGATTATGGATACCGTAACACCGAGAGGGTCCGAGAATATCTCTCCATCGTCAGGGCTGGCCCTATGTTTCGGGAGGCCCTAGGCGAACTCGACGACATGGGCCCTTATGTCCTAAGACTATATATATGTATGCGTGTGCGTGACATATAAACATATATATTACTTCATTTGCATAATATTAAAAGTAAACTTGCAACCACGCATCTTTAGTTTGAGATTTGATGACAATAATAATTGTTGGACAATGCCATATTATAACAGAAATACTAAAATGATAGCAAAACGAAACTAACATGACATGATTACCCCAAATAAGAACAAAATTTGAAGAACCCTCCAGTGTCTGAATTTTTGGATCATTTTCTTTATTTTTTCTCCTATTTTCAGCACCCGGCAAATTCTTCTTAGGCAACATGGTAGGCTAATGTCCTAAAATTATGAAGAAAAGAGGATACAAAGAATTAGGAATGTATACATCCGATGATTGAACCCTAGACAACGCAGAATGACAAAAAATTAGGATGGTTGAATACGTACTGTGAAAGATTGAATTAGAAAATTATACACTAAATTTTTGAAACTTCGTGTACACTGAAATTAGAGGATGAGTCATGGATGAATAATTGAATACTTGAATACTTACTAAAGAATAAAAGAAACCGGTGAAATTGGGGTTTGGGGGATGGATCAGGAAGGTGGTGCGCTCACGCCTCACATACGTATAGCGTATTGCCGCCTTGATGGATGCCGGATGGCCGGACTGCCCGGCGGCGCGTGCAGCGGCGGCCGAGGCGCCGAGCCACAGGCCGACGATCGAGGAGAGGAGGAGAGGATGAACGACGAAGACGAACCGACGAGCAAGGAAGGCACCAGCGAATTAGCGAAACGATGACTCGATGAGACTCTTGGATTGATTTGTTTCACACAGGCGAAACGAGCGGTCGTGGCACCGTCCCTTCATCTCGCGTGATGCATTGACGCTTCGCTAATCGCAACTAGCTATCTGATGGGCCTTTTTTCTTTGCCTATTTTTTTGCTGGGCTATATGCTGTATGCGTTTTTTGCTGGGCTATATACAATGTGCGTATACTTCATCATGGGCCCCCTCCGGCCTGGGCCCTGGGCCATTGCCCCTCCGGCCATACCCCAGGGCCGGCCCTTTCCATCATCGGAGGAGCAAATCCCAATCTTGAGCTATCAAGTTACTTGACATACTTTTCCATGAACCCGTAAGCCGCCGTAATAGCCACCCATTTACGGATGACGTTTAACAAACCCCAAAGTTCATGAAGCAAGCATGAAGAAACTCGATACTCTCATGGTCTAAGGAATCATGCAAACGTTAACCATCTATGTGTTATGTACCATTAAACTTGTGACGAATGTATCTCATAGCATAACATCAATTCGGGTCGATTCAACACAAATGTTCTTCTAACATTGTGCCCTCAAAGTTGCTGGCATAGACATGCCCATGATTGGGAAAACATAATCATCATGCAATACTTGAGCTAGTCTTAGAGGCATAACTAGGAATACATTTTATCGTTTATTATTCCACACGTGCACATGGGTTTTCCCCAGAGCCTTTATGGATATACGGGCTCGGGAACCACAGCAGTTATAGCATGGAACATAAACATAATCATGAACTTGGAGATAAATAATAACATTTATTATTGCCTCTAGGGAATATCTCCTACAATAAAGGGGACTTGATGCTTTAATGCTATGGTTGGGTTTTACCTTAATGATCTTTAGTAGTTGCGGATGCTTGCTAGAGTTCCAATCATAAGTGCATATGATCCAAGAAGAGAAAGTATGTTAGCTTATGCCTCTCCCTCATATGAAATAGCAATGACGACTACCGGTCTTGTTAACAATTGCCTAGGATAATTCCGCACACCGACCCATCATTATTCCACACTCGCTATTTATAATATTTAGTAATATATTCTAACTTTATGATAACAGCACCTACTTTTATGTTTTAGCTCTCCGATATCATGCAAAGTTATCCTCTTCATACCCACAACATAGTTTTATTTCTCTTTTCTAGTTGGAAGCAAACGTTCGGTGTACGTAGAGTCGTATCAGTGGCAGATAGGACTTGAGAGAATATTGATCTTACCTTTAGCTCCTTGTGGGTTCGACACTCCATACTTATCACTTCCATCATTGGAAATTGCTACGATGATTCCCTGCACTTGGGGATTATCACCGTGCATGTAGAGCTCCTTAAGCTCATGATCATCAACAAACTGACGAAACTTGTTCATCATGCTTCTGTTAATATTAGAGCTATTCTTCTCCGATGCTCTCAAGATCATATTAAAGTCTCCGAGCACCATCCACGGCCCTGGACAGTACGCCCTTCTCTGTGCCAACTCCATTAAGAAGCTTGTTTTCCGCACGTCCCCTTGTGGTCCATAGACTACGAATATCCACCATGCCATGCCCATCTTTGGGCAAACCATGCCCGTGAGGAAGTTAGTGTCCATTTGTAAGTTTTGGACGTTGAGCACCGAGGAGTTCCACGCCAAAAGAATGCCACCACGAGTCTCTAACGCTGGTAAGTACACGAAGCCGTCAAACGACGGGCCCACGCATTGCATGACTACGAAGTTATCAATTACATCCATTTTGGTTTCTTGAAGGCAGCCTAAGTTAATTTTAGTAGTGTCTAGGAACTCCTTCACCGCTTTCCTCTTCGCCGGGTTATTCAATCCTCGCACATTCCAGCAAACAAGGGATGGGTTTAGATCCATGAAGAACGGTGGCCGCCCACGCCCTGAGTCCGCCGCGGCTCAACGAGCCTCAACCACCATTCTTGTCTCTCCTTCCGCGTCAAATGACGGCACCGGCTTGCCAAACAGTGCAGCGATGATGCAGACATGCTGATCACGGAGTGGAGTGTCGAAGAGCTCCTTGAGCTCTTGGACATCCTCCTCATGGGGCACCAGATCGACCGGGACTAGGCCAAGTGCGCGAAGCAGGACGTTCTCAGCCGGGGTAGCTTTCGTCACCGTCGTCGATGTCGATCTCTTCGATGCTCTCGTTGTGCGCCTAGGAGTGTAAGGCTTAGGTTCTGTCCTTAGCGCCGAAGCCTGGACCTCTTTGAGCGGAGGTGGGGCAAGCCGTTTGACAATGTTGGCGCAGAAGGATTTCAGTTTAGAAAAAGCCACTGCCTCTTGGCTGGTCATCCCTTCAGTCAGCGCAACCAGCTCAACTTGCTTGCTAGCTTCCGCGTCCTCCGTATCCTCCGAAATACTCCCTCCGTTTCAAAATAGATGACCCAACTTTATACTAAATTTGTACTAAAGTTAGTATAAGTTGAGTCATCTATTTTGAATCGGAGGGAGTAGCAGCCAGGCTGAGAGCGATCGCGCCAGTCCCAAGCTCCACTATCGCCGCGGTTTCAGAAAAGCCCAGATCAGGAGGCACGGAAGCGGCAGCAGCGTCCAGGATTGCAAGTGTGTGGGGGTTTGCATGATTCCCATCCGCCGGGCCCGTCTCTTCACCCAATGCATGCAGGAGGGACGAGGCCGGGTCCACTTCATTGATTACATGCATGCGTCTCCAGCGCGGGAATGGCCCTTGACTCCATCCACGTGTTCTCCGGGATTTGCGCCATGGAGCCAGCCCCCTCTGGTTCCATCTCCACTGTCTCTCCAATGATTGGCGTTGGAACCTTTGACTGGCTCGTCTCGGTCTCAGGTGGCGGCGCTGTCTGTATCTCCGGAATGGGTAGTGGAGGGCCCCCCCTCTAGCCGAAGCGATTCCATCCGCTCCCTGTCCTCTTGCGGTGGGGCCCCCATGTCCACGGACCTGCCCTGTGGCACCACTTGAACTGTGGGCTGCTCATCAGCTAAAGCGCCCGTCCCTACCACAATCGTCCCAGCTGGCAGCCGTGTAACGGGCAGATCCTGGTTCGCCTCCTTCTCCAAGTCATTGATTGTGCCAATCATTGGTTGCCCACCTCTCGAAGCATCGATCAAACCGCTGTCTCCATCTGCCCCAGGATTTGAATTGTTGGTGGGTAGCATGCCTGGTCCCGAAAGACGGTCAAAAGCTGATGGCCTGACAGAGCTCCTATCCCGAATCGTCACCCTTGGACGGGTCTCCAACAACTCCACCACCGGGCCATCGGCGGCAGCCTCCAGTCCTGCTCCACCCGCGGCGAGCCGGCCACCGTGCCGTCACGAGCACCCGCACTCCAGCGAGAGCCACCACTAGACTAGGAGTGGCGGAGCCAGAACAGAACAGCCTCTCGTCTCGCCCACTCCGCCCCCGTTGAGAGTCGCATGTAGTGCCCCGGCTTGCTCCACGCTCGTCGTCGTCGGCGCAGCCGGACGATGTAGAGCTGGATGCGGAGCACGGGTTTCCCCTGTAGATAGTTGTAGGCCAAGTCTAGTATTTCTCTTAGTAGTTTTCGGCTATATGCTGGTTTCGAGCTTCTCTCCGGCGCATCCGAGCGGCGTCCGGACAGGGCCTGCTTCATCTCCCGGATGGTGTCCATGGAGGGCGGCAGCGATTGGAGGTGGATCTGGCGGAAGCTCGGCAAATAAGCTCGCTGCCGCGCTGGATCGAGCTGAGCCTGAGGCTGCGTCCTTCTCCTGCTTCTTATGCCGTCGCGGTGACGGATGGGAAATAGGTAGGGGGATTCAGCAAGGCTTGGCGTTCTGGTGCTCCTGTGTGTCGGAGAAGGCGTTCCGATGTTGGATCTGGAGTATTTGCAGATACTCCTCTTTGGGCACATCATCAACGGCGATTTTCTGGCGACCACCGCTGCTCTCTGCTTTCTTCGAAGCTCGACGAGCTGGCGGTTGCGGCGCCGTTTCGCCGCTGAATCCTCTTGTCGAAGGGCGACGACTTGGAGTTCTGGCGCTGTCCCTTGGCTGCCAGCTCCATTCTCTATTCCTCCCGGCCATGGAGCCAGATGGGAGGCAGGTTCACTTCAGTTTGGCGTCCGCATCACCACTCATCCATAGCATCTGGTGCTGGTGCGGCGAGCTCTCCGCCCCAAGTGGTAACGTCCCCGGCGGCGGTGAGATCGGTTCCAAGCTGAGGCGATTTCTGAGGAAAAGGACTACATTGCAATTGCGATCTTTGGATTGGGGTCCTTTCTGCAATGTTCAGGGACCATGCTGTAATTTTCTTTTTCTTATGGGTCTTTGGACAAGCTGTACTGAATTTCCAGACTTAATATAATGCGGCTCTGGGTCCTTCGGGACCCTTCTCCTCCCCCCCCCCCCCCCCCCCCCAAAAAGCGAGAGCCACCACTAGCACCCGCAGCCTGACCTTCCCTCTCATCTCGTGTGCCACGCTGCCATTACCGGCGCGTCGTCACAGGCCCAGCCCCGCCCGAACTGTTGCTGTTACTCGGAAGACCATTCTGACCACTGCTCGACGAACCACCCGTACGCCACGGCGGCTCGACCACGCCGGAGTAATCTGTCACCTCATCCAAGTGAATCAAGATCTTGTATTGTAGCATAGTAGGCTCCATCATAGGCGGCACCTGCCCTGGCTCCGACACGACCAGCCAGCGAAGGGAGGGGATCAACTCCGGATCGGCGGTCCACGCCGTGAGCTTGAAGGGGGCAAGATCCGACCTATTGCTCGTCTCCGGCGCAACCTCATCCACCAAGCACGCCGTGCCCAACAGCTGCTCCACCACCTCTCTTTCCCAAGCGTGAGGGGGGATGCCCTCCAACTCCAAACGAACCTTGTACCCCATCATCGCGTGCACAACTTGTGTCTGCCGGTTCCACGGCCGGAAATACAGACGAACTCCCCGATGTTCCAAGAAGGGAAGAGCACTCACCTTGCTCCGGTGTTTCGCACGCCCAAACACAACAAGGAAATCCTCAGGCTGAAACCTGATCACCGAAGCCCACTCCCTATCAACCTCGACTTGCGCCCGCAGCGCATCCAAGACAATCTCCGACGAAAGATCCCTCCTTGCACCACCGGCATAAGCCACCATGGCGAACTGTAGACGCCGCTCTAGATCCTCCATGGACTGCGAGCGACGCACCACACAGATGTCCGCCGGCTCCAGCGCAGGATCGGTGCGCACCTCAAGGCGAGGGACGAACAGAGCCGGCCACACCGGAGTTGGAGGAAGGCCCCGCGCAAGCGGCGGCGGCGAAGGGCCCCCCCCCCCCCCCCCCCCCCCCCCCCCCCCCCCCCCCCCCCCCCCCCCCCCCCCCCCCCCCCCCCCCCCCCCCCCCCCCCCCCCCCCCCCCCCCCCCCCCCCCCCCCCCCCCCCCCCCCCCCCCCCCCCCCCCCCCCCCCCCCCCCCCCCCCCCCCCCCCCCCCCCCCCCCCCCCCCCCCCCCCCCCCCCCCCCCCCCCCCCCCCCCCCCCCCCCCCCCCCCCCCCCCCCCCCCCCCCCCCCCCCCCCCCCCCCCCCCCCCCCCCCCCCCCCCCCCCCCCCCCCCCCCCCCCCCCCCCCCCCCCCCCCCCCCCCCCCCCCCCCCCCCCCCCCCCCCCCCCCCCCCCCCCCCCCCCCCCCCCCCCCCCCCCCCCCCCCCCCCCCCCCCCCCCCCCCCCCCCCCCCCCCCCCCCCCCCCCCCCCCCCCCCCCCCCCCCCCCCCCCCCCCCCCCCCCCCCCCCCCCCCCCCCCCCCCCCCCCCCCCCCCCCCCCCCCCCCCCCCCCCCCCCCCCCCCCCCCCCCCCCCCCCCCCCCAGGAGAGAGCTAGCCTAGCACGGGAAAACGCCTCGCCTCGCTCTGGCACGTTTTTAGCAGTTCCAGCACTCTATGCTGGACATGGTCAGGGATAAACGAGTAAACAAAGGACAGTCCCAGGAAAAATGTGCAGCTGCAGAAGCAAGAAGAGACACTCCATGATGTTGACTTAATTCAATCGTGCACGCTTGGTGGTCCGTATCATCACCTTTCCTATGGAGATGGTCACGCCTCCGGGATTCTCTCCGTCGTCAACCGCAGTCAACGGCGCGCACGTCCCGCTGATTCCGCACGACCAAACCCGTCGCACCCCGTCCCGTCACATCCCCACCGTCCGTGGAGACACGCGTCGACCGATCCACCGCGTCGCGGGCTTCTCTCTCCCATTTCCCTCGCCCTTCTTCCGCTCCTTCCCCTAGAAGCCAAGCCACCGCGCCACCCCTAAACCCGACCCTCCGCCCGCTTCCAGACCCTTCTCGAGCTCGCCTCTCGCCTCTCGCCATGGGGAAGGGGAGGAGCCGCCGCGGCGCCGGAGGAGGGGCGAGGGGCCGCGCGCCGGCGGCGAGCGCGAGCGACGTCCAGCGAGCGGCCGCGGCGCTCACCCTCACCGAAGCCGCCGCCCGCCACGGGTTCGAGGTCACCGACGTCGGTACGTGCCGCCGCGCCGCGACCGACCCCCCTCTGTCCCGTTTCGCCCCGCCATTTCGGGCGAGATCCGCTCTGCGATCCTCCATGTCCCTGACGGCGGCATGCGTTCCTGGTTTAATTTCCTGCTCGTCGCGCGTCTAGGTACCGGCGGCTGGTCGCCGCAGATGCAGTTCCTCCTCGCGTGTTCGCAAGGCGACCTGCGCCGGGTCAAGGGTAAGATCCTCCTCCGTGATGGCGTTGTTCTGGATAGGGTTTTAGCCGTGGTTGCTACTTACAGTTACAGTATATGATATAGGAGTATATACGTTGATGGTGCTGTTTCGTGATGGTCTGCTCGCTTTAATTGATTGATTTTGCTCTTGTGGGGTCGTTTTCTGTACATTTCACCATCCGTTTATTGAGTGTCTTGATCTTGTTTCATGCAACAATCTTGTTCGAAATTGGATCATGTAGTATGAGGATGTGCCTTAATTAACGTGGTTCTGTTGAAATCTGGGTCCTCGACCTGCGCCGGGTCAAGGGTAAGATCCTCCTCCGTGATGGCGTTGTTCTGGGTAGGGTTTTAGCCGTGGTTGCTACTTATATAAGTTGACAGTGCTGCTTTGTGATGGTCTGCTCGCTTTAATTGATTGATTTTGCTCTTTTGGGATCGTTTTCGTGCAATAATCTGTTGGAAATTGGATCATGTATGAGGCTGTGCCTTGATTAACGTGGTTCTGTTGAAATCTGGGTCGCCCTGAAGCCTTGGTAAATGGCATGGACAAGGATGACAGGGAGTCGCTTGACTCTGTGAGGGTCGAGGGCTGTGGGGCATTGCATCCGGCAGCGGGCTCGGGTGATATGGCCATCTGCAAGTACCTGGTGGAGCAGCTTGGATTTGATGTCAACTCGGCTGCTAGTTCTGGTGCGTACGTACGCCCCCTCCGAAATGCTAAATTAAATGCTCCGATGTTTCTTTCCAGTTCTTGTTTCTGGGAACCAACAACCAAGCTACTACTGTACTTCATACCGTACGACGCAATTTGTAGATGGAACGTGAATTATTGGCATTCCATTTATAGGAATTTCCTTATTTGTTTCATCTCTCATGCTTTGTCCATCTGCTCGTGATAGGGCCAGTTAATTAAATTCTTACTATTCAAAATTCAAAAATAATAATCTTACTGTTCAGTTTATTACTTCGTTTTCATATGTTTTTGTTGCATAATATTAGCTTGTGATAGTGAGACCTGATGATTATAAGATTCCTTCTAAACATGCTTGTGAATAACAGTATTAATTATACCATTTTGTTTATATGCACCTGCAAATGTGCGCGTCTGTGAGATTTCAGTCTTCAGTATTGCTTGTGATATGATGCTGAGGAAGTGCAGACAATGGCAGTAGATTTCTTAGGCCCAACCGGTTGCTATTTGACTAAAATTGCTTGATTGTAATTCTCTTGGCAGGTTCGACACCCTTGTCTTTCGCGGTGGCGCATGGGGAAATGACTGCTGCGAGGTATTTTCTTGAAAAAGGTGCTAATCCCAACACAAAAAGTTCCTCCACCGGCACGACTCCTCTGCATGAAGCAGTAGCAACAGGTGTCTATTTCTTCACATTCTGCTCTGTAAAAGTTGGTTGCATATATATGATGTCATATTTCTCTGTTGAGTTGCTGTCTGATTGTGTTATGAGGTTGACCGTCCCAACTTTGTGTTTATGATTGGGATGCAGCCCGGGAGTGATAATACGGAAGTGATGGTTCCACTACATCTTAAAAAAATGTCCCAAAATGAATTTGTCCAGCAATTGAAAACCTTCTTGTCAACATGTTGTGTATACTGATAGGATATAACTATTTAAACGGTGTGGATGCCTCCTTTCTTGCTAGGCTGTGATGAAATTGCACGACTGCTGCTATCGAAAGGAGCTAATGTTGATGCACCTTCTCCTCATGGGACACCTCTAGTTGCCGCTGCAGCCCATGGGAAGTTCAATGCTATGAAGATTTTGCTGGAGCACCATGCAGATGTAATTAGTAAATTGATGTTCTTCCACTTGAGCTTACTTCTTTTTCTGCTCAAGTTTTGATGCGTATACAATCCCTAGAATCCTATTTGTTCAACATATATGGGACCTGGGAAGTGACTTGTATTTTTTCAAAATAAAATTGCAGCCGAACAAAGTCTCATGGGACTTTGGTACACCCCTGACCACAGCACTCTATGCTACTCCTGACAGAATGAATGAGTCCACTTGCTTAGAGTGCGTGAAACTTCTTGTCAAGGTGTGTGTGCAATTCACATTCTGCACATTTTGGTTGCTTGATGGAATCTCATGTCGGAAGATACTTTTTTGTACTCTCCACGTGTTTTATGTTATATATGTTCACCAACAGGCTGGCGCGGATGTCAATTGTACAATTCCTGAAACTCCATTGGCAATAGCAACTAACAATGGCTTAACCACATGCTTTAAATACTTGTTGGAGGTTGGCGGCAATATCAGTGTTCCAGCTAACCAGGTGAATTATTTTTCTAATTTATGTTTGTTCTTAAACCTTGATACTTGATGCTCTAACACCATTGTTGTTATCTCTGGCACTTGTTGCATAAACTTGTCCTGGTGATGAATATTATGTGATGTCTCATGGAAATCTTGGAGTGCACTCAAATCGTATTTCTTGTTTACTGCTCCTTCAGTGCATATCGTAGTATTCAATATGTGAGGTTCAGTGACGTTGAGACAATATCATGGAGAGAAAATCAGTTTAGAAGCCCCAGTAGTCCTATCCAAAAAGTAGGTGCTGACGATTTCCAGCATGGAGGTCATCTGGACGAAATGATCCTATTGCTGAGATCTGTTGCTGTTCCATTGTATCATTCATGACTTCACTTTTTAATATTTGCAATTTCATATTTAGCTTAGTGTTAGAATTGTAGGCGCCCAATGATGTTACGTTTTTACTAGTTCCATCCGAAATTTTGGATCCAGACATATCACAAGCCCAAGAACTGTTTGCTTTTGCTCACACTAGTTGTCTGTCATGACATTATGTTATAGAGGAGATTGCATAAATTATGTATCTTTGATTGTTGCAAAAATCTTCTCGTGTCATTTTTTTGCACTCACAGCCCTGTATTTTCCTTTTTTGTATCCTCCATACCCTGACCTGCTTGGGAAACCCCTCTCACACACACATATGGACATTGAAGTGATGGAAAACAATAGTGAAGGGTTATTGCAAACAAGAACTGTCAGCTGGGATTTTCTGATGTAGGAGTGACAAACGGGGACATTTATGTGTTCGTTTTTTTGGGTATAAAGCTGGTATCAGCCTATCAGGTGCCTCTGGTTGCCAGAATTTGGATGGTTGGCGACAAGTCTATACAAGAAGACACAATAATCAAACTCTACTCATCTCTTTGATGAATAGATAGAGCACTTTGATCCACTTTCAAAAATAATAGTCAGAAAGCTAGATAGATAGTTTCCTAGATCCTTCCATTTTTGGGACATAACTATAGGATGGAAAGCTAGATATGAGATTTGATCCATCCATCAGAGTAGCCACACCTTTCCAATAAATGGGGGATATTTGGAATCATTTCATTGAGAACTGGGAAATTTACTCTGCATATTAGGAGTGGGTAATGTACGGAAGTAATTCGTATCCTTGTGTTAGAATGTCATCTTAGTTCTGTACAGTTAATATGTCATCAGCTGTTTCTATTAATAGGAGAAATAAGACAGGTTATTCTGCCTTGGTACAGTTTTGCAGCATCTTAACATAAGCTTTGTTTAATGATTTAGGTTAAGAAAAGTGACAGTGATAGCAAAGCTCCACTGAAATCAAGCGGTGCAAAAGCTGTTAGGGGGAAGAACTATGTTGCTGCATCAAAATTGTGTTCTGAGGTATATTGTTGTGCAATCATTTTCAATGGCCCTCTTACTGAACAAGCTGTTGGGAGAGAACTGTTATTTTCATATTGCTAATACATCACAGTCGTGGACATTAGATGAGAATATAACACTTGGCATCCTATGAATGTACATGTTCCCACTACTGGTTACTGATTCCCACATCTAAGAATGCTTGCTGTGCTTCTAAATAATTGACCTGTATAACTGCATAGGGTCGGGAGTTAATATACCAGCAAATGCAAGTTACCGTTGATTTGTGTCTTTTGAGTTTTGACTAATTTTAACAATATTTCATTACTAATAAATGAATGTATTTATTTTAACTGGTTCACTTGACTACTTCTATCCTATTTTCGGCCGGGTTTCAGCTATTAACTTTGATCATTCTGAAGTTATAAAATTGAGCTGGGCGTTTTGGCTCCCTAGCTCACATGCACCCAGGTGAAAGTAAGTTCAAAAGAATAGAAAAAAAACGAGGAAATCTGAATTTTTGTGTGAAGAACATGTTATAGCTGCGTACCATTTTTTGTGATAAAAAAATGGCATTCGAGTTTTTTTTGTGTGTGTTTGTGTGTGTGTGTGTGCCCCCCCCCCGGGTGTCAGTGCTATAGAAAGGCTATTTTGCATTTTTTTTGCTGAAGTAGGCAAGGCCTTACGAAAGGACGGTAGAATTCCCATCCAAGGTTTACATTTATGGTGAAAGCTCTGCCCATTCATTTGGATTCGAGTATATCTTGCCATGTATCCTGCTGTTTGAAGAAAACCATGTTTTTTGTACTAGTTCGGGAAATAAGACATCCGTTATTTCAGCATTTTACAGCCTGTGGCATCTTACTTTTCTATTTAATCTTGGTACAAGTTCTCTTAATAATGTAGGGCAAGTCAAGTGACAAAGATAGGAAGGCTCGGCTGAAATCACAAGGTGCAAAAGCAGTTGAGGGCAAGGACTATGCCGCCGCATCAAAATTCTATACAGAGGTATATTTTGAGGCAGTTATACTCAAAAACGCTGTTACTGAAAACCCATTGGAAAACACTTTTATTTCTGTATTGCTAGTGTAATAATGTATCATTAACTAGTTAACACAAATGGAGCAGATCATGGTTCTTGTTTTATCCCGGAATAAACAGGTTGTGCTTCGTGGTCTTTTAACATTTGGTTTGGTGCAGGCAATCAAGCTGGATCCCGCTGACGCGGTGTTGTATTCGAATAGGAGCCTTTGCTATCTGAAGTGTGGTGAAGCACATGACGCTTTGATTGATGCCAATGCTTGCATAAGTCTGGACCCTAAGTGGCATAAAGGTTACTACCGGAAAGGAGCCGCCCTTATGTCTCTTCTGGTAAGAATAAATGTTTTTTTGCTGCTTTATACATCACCTCCGGCCCTGTAGAAAATCTTTGAACGATGATTTCATTATTAGGAGTACAAAGAGGCCTCTGATGCGTTCTCGGCTGCAATGAAACTGGAGCCTAACAACAAGGAGATGCAGGAGGCGCATAGGTATTACAATCCAGTTCATTCCTTCTATAGCTATTCTTCAACGGTTGATTAATTAAATTACCTTTAAACAGTAGTGATATTATGGACCATGTTTTACGAACCTTGGCGCTTGTATGATGGTTACCCCCCCCCCCCCCCCCCCCCCCCCCCCCCCCCCCCCCCCCCCCCCCCCCCCCCCCCCCCCCCCCCCCCCCCCCCCCCCCCCCCCCCCCCCCCCCCCCCCCCCCCCCCCCCCCCCCCCCCCCCCCCCCCCCCCCCCCCCCCCCCCCCCCCCCCCCCCCCCCCCCCCCCCCCCCCCCCCCCCCCCCCCCCCCCCCCCCCCCCCCCCCCCCCCCCCCCCCCCCCCCCCCCCCCCCCCCCCCCCCCCCCCCCCCCCCCCCCCCCCCCCCCCCCCCCCCCCCCCCCCCCCCCCCCCCCCCCCCCCCCCCCCCCCCCCCCCCCCCCCCCCCCCCCCCCCCCCCCCCCCCCCCCCCCCCCCCCCCCCCCCCCCCCCCCCCCCCCCCCCCCCCCCCCCCCCCCCCCCCCCCCCCCCCCCCCCCCCCCCCCCCCCCCCCCCCCCCCCCCCCCCCCCCCCCCCCCCCCCCCCCCCCCCCCCCCCCCCCCCCCCCCCCCCCCCCCCCCCCCCCCCCCCCCCCCCCCCCCCCCCCCCCCCCCCCCCCCCCCCCCCCCCCCCCCCCCCCCCCCCCCCCCCCCCCCCCCCCCCCCCCCCCCCCCCCCCCCCCCCCCCCCCCCCCCCCCCCCCCCCCCCCCCCCCCCCCCCCCCCCCCCCCCCCCCCCCCCCCCCCCCCCCCCCCCCCCCCCCCCCCCCCCCCCCCCCCCCCCCCCCCCCCCCCCCCCCCCCCCCCCCCCCCCCCCCCCCCCCCCCCCCCCCCCCCCCCCCCCCCCCCCCCCCCCCCCCCCCCCCCCCCCCCCCCCCCCCCCCCCCCCCCCCCCCCCCCCCCCCCCCCCCCCCCCCCCCCCCCCCCCCCCCCCCCCCCCCCCCCCCCCCCCCCCCCCCCCCCCCCCCCCCCCCCCCCCCCCCCCCCCCCCCCCCCCCCCCCCCCCCCCCCCCCCCCCCCCCCCCCCCCCCCGTCACATTTTTTTGTAGTGCTAATTGGTTTGTGCTGTCATTTTATCGTCGGTTAGTGTAGCGGGTAAAAATGTCAGGAGGATGAACTATGTTTTATTTTGTATAATTGGTTTGTGCTATCATTTTATCGTCATGTTTTATGTCGGACTATGTTTTATTTTGTAATATGTCAGACTATGTTTTATTTTGTAATATGTCGGACTATGGTTTAATTTGTAATACTCCCTCCGTTCCGATTTATAGTGCGTCCTCGTTTTCCGTGTCATAACTTTGACCGTAAATTTGACCAACGAGACCGACTGCGGCGGGAGCAAAAATTATACCACTAAAACTTCTTTCGAATACGAATTCAGTGGTATAATTTTTGCTTCCGCCGCAGTCGGTCTCGTTGGTCTAATTCATGGTCAAACTTGAATCTCGATTTCCGTGGGCGCACTACATTTCGGAACGGAGGGAGTATGTCGGACTATATTTTATTTTCTAATATGTCGAACTATATTTTAATTTCAGATATGTCTTCGTATACGTTGCTTAAAGATACGATTGAAAAAAAACACCGGGCCGCACTTATGCAAACGGGCAAGAACTTAGATGTGTTGACCACTCGCACCCCAAAGTCTAACTGGCTATTACACCCTGCATGGATTGATAGGTTTGTGTGCTTATAATTTTTTAATTCGTATTTTGTAATATATGATGCCCGCTAACTGTTTGTTGTACATTCTCTTTATTTTGTAGGTTAATGTGGGCTGGACTGCTACCGTTGGCACGGCTGGTTGAGGGTACATTGGATGAGTGGGTCGATCTTCCGGAAATGGATGAAACTGGTGAACCATTGCAGCTACGCAAGAGGCCAACGAAACGCTTCTCTTACGACAGGTCACTCCTTACCTGCTTAGTAGATAGATGGAGACCGGAGACACATACGTTTCACTTTCCCTGGGGAGAGATGGCGCCTACTCTACAGGATGTGTCTTACTTGTTGGGATTACCGTTGGCCGGTGCTGCCATAGGTCCTTTAGATGCAGAACCTGGCTGGCTAGGTACGATGCAGGCCCGTTTTCTAGCTGCGGTGCCAACTGCTAGGGTCTTAGACAACGATCCTCACGGGCCTCGTTTTAAGTGGTTGGGCCAGTTTCAGGTAACCTTCTCGGTCAGCTAAACGAATGTTGTTTTTATAGTTGTCCTCACTAAATAGAATAATACAATCGTTTCTGTTATATGTAGATTCGCTTGTTAGGATACCCCGGAGTTCAGTTGTCAGAGGCACAGGTTGATCGGTCCCTAGAGGCATATCTTCTTTGGTTGTTCGGCAAGACTATGTTCACGGAGAACCACGTGACCACTGTCGATGCGCGCCTCATCAGCATTGCACGAGAGATAGCTGACGCTCGTTGCCCAGGGGACATTACGCAGAGGAGTTGGGGTTCTGCTGTGTTGGCAGCTACGTACAGAGGCCTGTGCAAAGGTTGCATGTTGAGCTCCTCAAGATCAGGTCTGGTTGGATGTCCACTATTGTTGCAGCTCTGGTCGTATGAGAGGTTCCCTATTGGACGACCCTATGTCAGCGTTGAAAACCCGTTTGGGGCGGAGGACATAGCAGGGGCTTATGTGCCACTTATCGGCGACTTCCCAACTGTGGGATCTGTTTGGACGCGAAGAGAGGTAATTTTGTATTACGTAACATTTCATTAGATTATTTCTTGCCATGCAATACTATTACTAATGTTTATTTGTTGTCATGCACAGAGACAGTTTGCGGGTCATCAGGTGAAGAGCTGCTACCCATCCTTCAGGGCGCAGTTTGATGCTTTGCACGAGGATCTTGTTATGTGGGAGCCCTACTCGCATCAGGCTATAACATCTAGGTATCCAAGTGGAATATCTGACTTGTGCACTAGAGATCGGCACTACTGGATGACCAAGGCCAGATTGGTGTTCGACGTGACGGTGGAGGAGATGGCCCTTCATAGGGTGATGAGACAGTTCGGTCGACGTCAGGAGGATGAAATTCCAGATATTCCACACATACCGGACCACGTGCACAAGTAAGTAATTCTAATTTAGTTGTCAGTTTGATACTTTCAGAATTTTGCTTACCACGTTACCCGGATGTCAATGTCAGGTTGAGCCGCGTAGGAGGGAACAAGTCCATGGATTTCTGGCTTAAGAACATTGGCCCTTATGTTCAAGAATGGACTACCGCGCCAACAAATATCTGGGATGAGGTTCGACCCTATGACTGGCACAAGTTCGGGTTGTATCTGCAGCGTTACAGGCATTCAACGAGGATATACTTGGTTCCTTCTGCTGCTCCTGATCAGATTGAAGCGCCTCTGACCAGCGATATGTACCCAACTTCCTCTATTATGGGAACCAGACACCACGCGGTATGTAACCAACTTGCTCTATTATGATTCTAATATGTGTACTCATGTCGTAACATGAACATTTACAATTGGCTAACTATTCAATGTACAGAGTGACTTGATGGTTGAAGCGCAAGATGAGGTTTCCGCTTTAATGGGGCGGGTTGAGAGCGGAGAAACTATCCCACAGCCAGAGCACCTTTCATGGTTGAAGCGTATTGATGAGAAGCTACGAGGGATTTACGCAGCAATGACATGTAGAAGATCTTCTGATGTTGCGGTTCCTCGTCCAGCACTTCGTCCGCCACGTCCTTCACGGCACATGGCTTCACCGGCGCCACCTCCTTCACAACCACGAAGGTCGTCATGGCATGAGCCATCTCCTTCACAGCCAGGGAGCTCGGCATGGCAAGAGCCATCTCCTTCACAGCCAGGGAGCTCGGCATGGCAAGAGCCATCTCCTTCATGGCCAGGGGGGTCGGCATGGCATCAACAAATGGGGCCAGGTAACTTTACTTTTGGTTTTTCTTTTAAGCAGTGTACGTTCGCAATTCAACTTTACATGTGCTTCACTACTACAGTCAGCAACCAGCCGCCTCCGTTCACGCACGTCGTGCAGTCGCCGATGCTTAGTGGTGATGATCCGCTCTTAGACGGCTGCGGCGATGACGATGACCACGTTGCAAACACGTATGACTTCTCTCAGCCGCTGCATCATACTCCACCACCACCACCGTCGCAGGAGACACAGACCATGACAGGCGGGGTTATCTACGGTCGTGGACACCGTGAGGCTCACCCACCGCGTCAGCGCTTATCGCTTTCCGGTCCTCGTCCGAGGAAGGTCCAGACTCGTCGCCGTAGTACCGAGCAGTGATATGTTTATATATGTATGAGACATCCATGTTAGTTTCAGACTATTCTTATGTATGTGTGAGGACTTATCTATGTATCAGACATCCTTCATGTATGTGTTACTATCTATGTATGAGCCATTATCTATGTAAGAGACTGATTTGTTTTCAAGATACTTGTCTACTGCATATTAAGATAGCAACTAAACGGTACGAGATACATTTCCAAAGAGACTTAACTAGAAAAATAAATCCCACAAACTACATGAAGTCATCGTCGTCATCCTTCGTTGATGCAGCACTCTTACCCTTGGACGATGCGGTAGTCTTGGACTTCGAAGATGTGGGTCTCTTGGCCTTCGTGCTCGGCATGAAGTCATCGTCGTCATCCACCGTTGATGGAGCCCCCTTGCCCTTCGACGATGCGGTAGTCTTCGACGACGCGGGTCTCTTGGCCTTGGTGCTCGGCATGAAAAGATCGTCTTCGTCCTCACTGTCTTGGCTCCATAACCAAGTATGCTCTACTGCAACCTTTAGGAAAGCTTCACTCTTATGCTCAACTTTCTTCCACCTTCCATGCAATCTGAGAAGTTCTTTCCGTATCTCCTCAAAGGTCCTTGCAGGCCACCCGCTCCTACTTAATTGGTGAGCCAACTCATTCATGAAGATGTCACTACCGAGGAGTTCGTCCCATGGAACTATCCTATTGTCTATCTTGAAATTGGCGGCTAAACTAAGAAGAGTTTTGGACATACGAGGGTGAAAACAACTACGATCGAAAGGATAACCGGACATCTTCACGAGACTACACTTGCCTGCTCACCCACCTTAGTGCGGAGGGGGTTTTATAGGTTCAGAAGAGAAGATGGCGGGAAAGAATGGAGGGAGAGAATGGCGGGAAAGAGAATGGCGGGAGAGAATGGCCGGAGAGAATAGCGGGAAAGAAGGGCGGAAAAGAAAACGGTGGGAGAGAAGGGCGGGAAAGAAAACGGTGGGAGAGAATGGCGGGAAAGAAAATGACGAGATATATTGTCGGAAAATGGTTGCGGGAAAGTACAAAGTTGGCATGTCAAAGAGGGGGAATGGTTGTGCAGCAATTATAATGCATTTTTTTTTAAAAAATAGTCTTCGGTCAAGTGCAGGCAGAAAAATGCTCCATGCAACTTCGGTCAACGTTAAACGTAAAGAGTATGCACTAAGAAACAAAAAAAAAGAGCATGCACTCTTCGGCCAACAGAAAGCCGAAAAGACATCTTCGGCCTACTGATGACCGAAGACTGCTCTTCGGCCCAGCACCACCTCTCTTCGGCCTACAGGGAACCGAAATGATATCTTCGGTTTTTTCCACGCCGAAAAGTCCCTCTTCGGCCTACGGCAGACCGACGGGGTGCTACTTCTGAAATATACGCGTTCGGTCTGCCAGTTTTCGAATTTGCTCAAAATACAGTGCCAGTTTTGAAAAAAAATCTCTTATCAGTACCTGAAACTGTTACCAAATACCACTCGGCAGTCGGCATGTCTTCTTTTTTTTCTGCGTGTTTGATGCTGTTTGGATGTTTTCATTGGTTTTCCGATCAAGATGTATTGGTCCTCCGCTCAGGGCTTGTAGTAAGAGCAACTCTAGCGGATCATGCAAAATTTCGTTTGCTATAAGATATTTAGAGCATGTTCAACTGATGTGCAAAAATATCGAGCGCTAAAATAGTTTTATAGCGTCACTGCGGCACTTTTAGCGTGCCGCGACCAACGTTGATTTTTCACATGCCCAAAAACGCGCGCCCAAAAAAACACGGAGTGCAAATTATGAAGCGCTCGCGGTCTGGCGCCCAATATTTGCAGTGTGCGATAGCGCGCGCGATAATTTTTTTTGCGTGTGCACTATTTTGCAGCATCTGCTGGAGCATCTCCAACGTCCAAAAAGGACGATTTTTAGCGCGTGGATCAGTTTTTGGGCGCCTGTTGGAGATGCTCTTATGAAAGCTAAAACGGTTGGAGGCAAACTCAGGCTAACAAGGTATTCATAGGGATGAGTGTATGCGCGTGTATATAAGCGCTTGCATCTGTACTGTGTTAAAAAAAAAGTGGTAGATTTCTGGAAAGCTAAAACGGTTGGAGGCAAACTCAGGCTAACAAGGTAGATTTCTGGTGCTACATTTTCTTTTGGTACTGCTATAATTGGTTTTTTTGGAGCAAAATCAGCTAGGTTTTATTAAACCGAGGTAATGTTTACAGGTACATATGGATCATGATCCCTGTGGTAGGGAAACGCCTAGCCTAGACAACTTATGAGCTTCAAAATTAGAAGCTCGAAATTCATGAACGAAATAGCATGAAATAAAAGATTTCTCCATCTCCTTAATCTCCTTGACGATGACACCATAAGATCCTCCAGCCACACAATTGATATTTTTCACCACTGGCAATTGGATGCAATATGAAGATGTCGCACGCCTAAGTCTTCAGCCAACGATAGAGGTTCTCTGCATGCAATCACCTCTAGTGAAGTAGGTTCCACCTATCCATGAGTGACCAGGACTGATGACTCTTTAAGTATGTGGCATCTCTGTCACGGTGAATTGCTGCCGGCAAATTGCTGCAGCCGCCCCAATATTATGGTCACAGATACTCCCGCATCAACATTCATCTTAACACATCGGAGGACACTTCTTCAATCAAATGAGAATTCCATCTAGCATTTTCCACGTTGATTAACCCACACTACAAAAAAAAAAAAGACACATACGTGACATTATAGCCCAAACGAAAACATTTAATTGTCACAAAAATTTGGATCATTATGGATGTGGTGGGCACCTACTTTTATGATAGAAAATAGGCTTTTAGTCCTGGGCGGGCCAGAGGCGGACCTGCATAATATTTTTTGGGCCGTCCATTACATAAAAATCGCGGTAGAAGTGAGGCCAAGAAAAATTCCAGGTACAGTGCGTGGGTGGTCGGGCCCGAGCGATGCAGGGGTGGTTGCGCGTTTCCCTTGTAAACGTGTGTGTGTGTGCGCGAGCCCTTCGCTTACCGAACCAGGTTGGCTCCATGGACGGTGGGGGTACGCAGCAACGGCGTCCTATTATTCATCAGCAACCAACCGGCTGGGTCCAAACGGACGAAACAACATCGTGTTCATCCGGAGCCAACCGACTGGGTTGGAATGCGTTATGTTCATTGGGAGTCAATCAACTTGGACGAAACAGCCGAAACGGGGTCCTGTGCATTGCCCCCCACCGGCTAGGGGTGTGCCGTACCGAAAACAGACAAAATAGAATTCTGCTCAACCACCTACGGTTGAAATGGGGTCTTGTTCATCGGGAGGGGTGTGGCGTATCGCAAAATGGACGAAACAGAGTTTTGTTCAACCGCCTAAGGTCGAAACGGGTCCTGTTCATCGGCAGGGGTGTGGCGTACCACAAAACGGACTCCACGGGCTACTGTTCATCCACCATCAACTTCCTACAGCCTCCACGGGCTATTGTTCATCCACTGTCAACTGCCTACGGCCTCCACGGGATCCTATATATCCACCCCCAATAGGTTGGGGTGTGGCGTACCGCAGCACGGCCTCCTTGATCTATCAGGGTCCTTTCATCTAGCGCCAACCGCCTACACAACCGGGGTACTGTTCATCCAACCCCCGCCGGTGGGGTGGGGTGTACGCGCGGGCAGCAGCAACGGGGACTGTTCATCACAGCCAACCAACCGGCTAGGTCAACACGTCTCGCACAAGGGATTGGATCGATGCAACCGACTGCTGGTCTTCACTCGATCTACGTATCATACGTGAGGCAGCAACGGGGGTTGTTCATCGAGAGGCAGCCAATCGGCTAGGTCAACTCAAGTCTCGCGCGGGGGGCGATGCAACACATCGATTGATCGGGCCAGCAAACTACGTACGCGCACAAGTCTCGCTCGCATCAATTGTGTTATGTAAGCAACAAAGGGATCGGTCGGGCTCAGTAAGCAGCGTAAGGGTCGCTCTGGTTCAGTAGTAGTGTGAGGGATCGATCGCTCGGGTTCAGTAGTATAGTACGTGTGAGAGTGGTCGATCGATCGGGTTCAGTAAGTGAAGTGCTCGCTCGGGTTTAGTTAGCGAAGGGTTCGCACACGTGCGCATACGAGAGAAACGCGCAAACCACACTGCATCGCTCGGGCCCGACCACCCACCGTATACCAGGAAATCCCCGAAAAATTGTCGCCCTCACTGTTGGGAAACGTAGCATGCAATTTCAAAAAAAAATTACGCACACGCAAGATCTATCCATGGAGATGCATAGCAACGAGAGGGGAGAGTGTGTCTACGTACCCTCGTAGACCGTAAGCGGAAGCGTTTATCAACGCGGTTGATGTAGTCGTACACCTTCACGATCCGTCCAATCAAGTACCGAACGTACGGCACCTCCGCGTTCAGCACACGTTCAGCTCGATGACGTCCTCGCCTTCTCGATCTAGCAAGAGAGGCGAAGTAGTAGATGAGTTCCGGCAGCACGACGGCGTGGTGACGGTGTTGGTGAAGAACAATCTCCGCAGGGCTTCGCTAAGCACAACAGAAACTATGACAGAGGATAAACTAGAGGGACGAGGTTGCCGGCACACGGCTTGGTGTATCTTGATGTGTTCCAGGTGCTAGCCCTGTCCCTCTATTTATATGTTGAGCCCTGGGGTCGTAACTTGGAGAAAGAGCCTCCTCAAAGTCGGTTTTGCCCGCAAGGAAGAGTCCTTCTCGGGCTTCCAGGACCAGATGCCACAGTCCTTGGCGTCTGGCCCAGACGCCATGGGCCTCGGCGTCTGGCCCAGGGCCAGATGCCAGGGTCTCCGGCGTTTGGCCCCCTGGCCTCCACAAAACTCCTTTTGCACCGACCTAAAGCCCCGTGGGCTTAACCCCTTGGCCTAACCATATCATCCTATATATCAATCTTTACCTCCGGACCATTCCGGAGCTCCTCGTCATGTCCGTGATCACATCCGGGACTCCGAACAACATTCGGTCACCAACATACATAACTCATATAATACTATATCGTCAACGAACGTTAAGCGTGCGGACCCTACGGGTTCGAGAACTACCCCCCCCCCCCCCCCCCCCCCCCCCCCCCCCCCCCCCCCCCCCCCCCCCCCCCCCCCCCCCCCCCCCCCCCCCCCCCCCCCCCCCCCCCCCCCCCCCCCCCCCCCCCCCCCCCCCCCCCCCCCCCCCCCCCCCCCCCCCCCCCCCCCCCCCCCCCCCCCCCCCCCCCCCCCCCCCCCCCCCCCCCCCCCCCCCCCCCCCCCCCCCCCCCCCCCCCCCCCCCCCCCCCCCCCCCCCCCCCCCCCCCCCCCCCCCCCCCCCCCCCCCCCCCCCCCCCCCCCCCCCCCCCCCCCCCCCCCCCCCCCCCCCCCCCCCCCCCCCCCCCCCCCCCCCCCCCCCCCCCCCCCCCCCCCCCCCCCCCCCCCCCCCCCCCCCCCCCCCCCCCCCCCCCCCCCCCCCCCCCCCCCCCCCCCCCCCCCCCCCCCCCCCCCCCCCCCCCCCCCCCCCCCCCCCCCCCCCCCCCCCCCCCCCCCCCCCCCCCCCCCCCCCCCCCCCCCCCCCCCCCCCCCCCCCCCCCCCCCCCCCCCCCCCCCCCCCCCCCCCCCCCCCCCCCCCCCCCCCCCCCCCCCCCCCCCCCCCCCCCCCCCCCCCCCCCCCCCCCCCCCCCCCCCCCCCCCCCCCCCCCCCCCCCCCCCCCCCCCCCCCATGGTTAGGAAACCTTAACCATCTTTGATCAACGAGCTAGTCTAGTAGAGGCTCACTAGGGACACGGTATTTGTTTATGTATCCACACATGTATTTAAGTTTCCAATCAATACAATTCTAGAATGAATAATAAACCTTTATCATGAATAAGGAAATGTGAAATAACAACTTTATTATTGCCTCTAGGGCATATTTCCTTCAGTCTCCCACTTGCACTAGAGTCAATAATCTAGTTCACATCACCATGTGATTAACACCCATAGTTCACATCGCCATGTGACCAACACCCAAAGAGTTTACTAGAGTCAATAATCTAGTTCACATCGCCATGTGATTAACAACCATAGTTCACATCGCCATGTGACTAATACCCAAAGAGTTTACTAGAGTCAATAATCTAGTTCACATCACCATGTGATTAACACTCCAAGAGTACTTAGGTGTGATCATGTTTTGCTTGTGAGAGAAGTTTAGTAAACGGGTCTGCCACATTCAGAGCCGTATGTATTTTTTAAATTTCTATGTCTACAATGCTTTGCATGCAGCTACTTTAGCTAATTACTCCCACGTTCAATATGTATCCAGAATGAGACTTGGAGTCATTCGGATCGGTGTCAAATCTTGCATCGACGTAAACCTTTACGACGAACTCTTTGTCACCTCCATAACCGAGAAATATTTCCTTAGTCCTTTTCAGGTATCTAAGGATAATTTTTACCGCTGTCCAGTGATCTACTCCTGGATCACTGTTGTACCCCCTTGCCAGACTCATGGCAAGGCACACAACAGGTTTGGTACACAGCATGGCATACCTTATAGAACCTATGGCTGAGGCATAGGGAATGACTTTCATTCTCTCTTTATCTTCTGTCATGGTCATGTTTTGAGTCTTACTCAACTTCACACCTTACAATACAGGCAAGAACTCCTTCTTTGACTAATCCATTTTGAACTCCTTCAAAATCTTGTCAAGGTATGTACTCATTGAAAGTCTTATTAAGCGTCTTGACCTGTTCCTATAGATCTTGATGCCCAATATATAAGCAGCTTCACCGAGGTCTTTCATTGAAAAATTCTTATTCAACTATCCTTTTATGCTATCCAGAAATTCTATATCATTTCCAATCAATAATATGTCATCCACATATAATATCAGAAATGCTACAGAGCTCCCACTCACTTTCTTGTAAATACAGGCTTCTCCGAAAGTCTGTATAAAACCATATGCTTTGATCACCTCATCAAAGCGTATATTCCAACTCCGAGATGCTTGCACCTGTCCATAGATGGATCGCTGGAGCTTGCACACTTTGTTAGCACCTTTAGGACCGACAAAACCTTCTGGTTGCATCATATACAACTCTTCTTTAAGAAATCCATTAAGGAATGCAGTTTTGAGTCCATTTGCCAGATTTCATAATCATAAAATGCGGCAATTGCTAACATGATTCGGACGGATTTAAGCATCGCTACGGGTGAGAAAGTCTCATCATAGTAAACTCCTTGAACTTGTCAAAAACCTTTTGCGACAAGTCGAGCTTTGTAGACAGTAACATTACCATCAGCGTCAGTCTTCTTCTTGAAGATCCATTTATTCTCTATGGCTCGCCGATCATCGGGCAAGTCAACCAAAGTCCACACTTTGTTCTCATACATGGATCCTATCTCAGATTTCATGGCCTCAAGCCATTTATCGGAATCTGGGCTCATCATAGCTTCTTCATAGTTTGTAGGTTCGTCATGGTCTAGTAACATGACTTCCAGAACAGGATTACCATACCACTCTGGTGCGGAACATGCTCTGGTTGACCTACGAGGTTCAGTGGTAACTTGATATGAAGTTTCATGATCATCATCATTAGCTTCCTCTCTAGTTGGTGTAGGCATCACGGGAACGGTTTTCTATGATGAGCTATTTTCCAATTCGAGAGAAGGTACAATTACCTCATCAAGTTCTACCCCCCCCCCCCCCCCCCCCCCCCCCCCCCCCCCCCCCCCCCCCCCCCCCCCCCCCCCCCCCCCCCCCCCCCCCCCCCCCCCCCCCCCCCCCCCCCCCCCCCCCCCCCCCCCCCCCCCCCCCCCCCCCCCCCCCCCCCCCCCCCCCCCCCCCCCCCCCCCCCCCCCCCCCCCCCCCCCCCCCCCCCCCCCCCCCCCCCCCCCCCCCCCCCCCCCCCCCCCCCCCCCCCCCCCCCCCCCCCCCCCCCCCCCCCCCCCCCCCCCCCCCCCCCCCCCCCCCCCCCCCCCCCCCCCCCCCCCCCCCCCCCCCCCCCCCCCCCCCCCCCCCCCCCCCCCCCCCCCCCCCCCCCCCCCCCCCCCCCCCCCCCCCCCCCCCCCCCCCCCCCCCCCCCCCCCCCCCCCCCCCCCCCCCCCCCCCCCCCCCCCCCCCCCCCCCCCCCCCCCCCCCCCCCCCCCCCCCCCCCCCCCCCCCCCCCCCCCCCCCCCCCCCCCCCCCCCCCCCCCCCCCCCCCCCCCCCCCCCCCCCCCCCCCCCCCCCCCCCCCCCCCCCCCCCCCCCCCCCCCCCCCCCCCCCCCCCCCCCCCCCCCCCCCCCCCCCCCCCCCCCCCCCCCCCCCCCCCCCCCCCCCCCCCCCCCCCCCCCCCCCCCCCCCCCCCCCCCCCCCCCCCCCCCCCCCCCCCCCCCCCCCCCCCCCCCCCCCCCCCCCCCCCCCCCAAAGTGAGTGGGAGCTCTGTAGCGTTTCTGATATTATATGTAGATGACATATTGTTGATTGGAAATGATATAGAATTTCTGGATAGCATAAAAGGATACTTGAATAAGAATTTTCAATGAAAGACCTCGGTGAAGCTGCTTATGTATTGGGCATCAAGATCTATAGAGATAGATCAAGACGCTTGATAGGACTTTCACAAAGCACATACCTTGATAAAGTTTTGAAGAAGTTCAAAATGGATCAGTCAAAGAAAGGGTTCTTGCCTGTGTTACAAGGTGTGAAGTTGAGTAAGACTCAAAACCCGACCACGGCAGAATATAGAGAGAGAATGAAAGTCATTCCATGTTCCTCTGTCATAGGTTCTATAAAGTATGCCATGCTGTGTACCAGACCTGTTGTGTGCCTTGCCATGAGTTTGGCAAGGGGGTACAATAGTGATCCAGGAGTGGATCACTGGACAGCGGTCAAAATTATCCTTAGGTACCTAAAGAGTACTAAGGAAATGTTTCCTGGTTATGGAGGTGATAAAGAGTTCGTCATAAAGAGTTACGTCGATGCAAGCTTTGACACCAATCCGGATGACTCTGAGTCTCGATCTGGATACATATTGAAAGTGGGAGCAATTAGCTAGAGTAGCTCCATGCAGAGCATTGTAGACATAGAAATTTGCAAAATATATAAGGATCTGAATGTGACAGACCCGTTGACTAAACCTCTCTCACAAGAAAAACATGATCACACCTTAGTACTCTTTGGGTGTTAATCACATGGCGATGTGAACTCGATTATTGACTCTAGTAAACTCTTTGGGTGTTGGTCACATGGCGATGTGAAACTATGGGTGTTAAATCACATGGTGATGTGAACTAGATTATTGACTCTAGTGCAAGTGGGAGACTGAAGGAAATATGCCCTAGAGGCAATAATAAAGTTGTTATTTTATATTTCCTTATTCATGATAAAGGTTTATTATTCATGCTAGAATTGTATTGATCGAAAACCTTAATACATGTGTGAATACATAAACGAACACCATGTCCCTAGTGAGCCTCTACTTGACTAGCTTGTTGATCAAAGATGGTTAAGGTTTCCTAACCATTGACATGAGTTTTCATTTGATAATGGGATCACATCATTAGGAGAATGATGTGATGGACAAGACCCCCCCCCCCCCCCCCCCCCCCCCCCCCCCCCCCCCCCCCCCCCCCCCCCCCCCCCCCCCCCCCCCCCCCCCCCCCCCCCCCCCCCCCCCCCCCCCCCCCCCCCCCCCCCCCCCCCCCCCCCCCCCCCCCCCCCCCCCCCCCCCCCCCCCCCCCCCCCCCCCCCCCCCCCCCCCCCCCCCCCCCCCCCCCCCCCCCCCCCCCCCCCCCCCCCCCCCCCCCCCCCCCCCCCCCCCCCCCCCCCCCCCCCCCCCCCCCCCCCCCCCCCCCCCCCCCCCCCCCCCCCCCCCCCCCCCCCCCCCCCCCCCCCCCCCCCCCCCCCCCCCCCCCCCCCCCCCCCCCCCCCCCCCCCCCCCCCCCCCCCCCCCCCCCCCCCCCCCCCCCCCCCCCCCCCCCCCCCCCCCCCCCCCCCCCCCCCCCCCCCCCCCCCCCCCCCCCCCCCCCCCCCCCCCCCCCCCCCCCCCCCCCCCCCCCCCCCCCCCCCCCCCCCCCCCCCCCCCCCCCCCCCCCCCCCCCCCCCCCCCCCCCCCCCCCCCCCCCCCCCCCCCCCCCCCCCCCCCCCCCCCCCCCCCCCCCCCCCCCCCCCCCCCCCCCCCCCCCCCCCCCCCCCCCCCCCCCCCCCCCCCCCCCCCCCCCCCCCCCCCCCCCCCCCCCCCCCCCCCCCCCCCCCCCCCCCCCCCCCCCCCCCCCCCCCCCCCCCCCCCCCCCCCCCCCCCCCCCCCCCCCCCCCCCCCCCCTTCTGTCCTTTTTCAAGTTTGAACATTTTTGCACTGTCAAACATGTCCAAATGCTCTCAAACTTGGTGCACATGCTCAAATGGTGTAATAATGCATATAGACCAAATGGCACAAGTTGGAGAGAATGTTATCTTGATCAAAGTACCAAAACCCTTTCTGTCCAGAACCAAATTTGAACAACTCTAAATTGCCAAGTGTGTCCTTTTGATCTAAATTTTTGTGGACATGTTCAAATCCTCAAATGATGATACTACACCAAGTGGTGCATCAAGGAGAATAGATTTGCATGACTAAATCTTGGTAAAGCCATTTCCGCTGATTTCTAGGGTTTACAAAAGTTGCATTGGCAACTTTCTCAAAATGGACTCAAACTTGGTGGTCAACCTCAATTATGTGTGACACTTGATCCTGTTAATCCTCATGTCAATTGGAGTTAATTTGCTTGCCCAAATTTGCATCAAACACCTTCTGTCACTTTTCAAAAATCACCATTTTGACCACTTACACTATTCGGGTTTTGAGAGTATCCATGACAGATGTGAGATTGTTAATTAATGGTTTATTTAAGGTGGCAACTTAAACACATATCTGGGTGGATTGAGGTACCTGGGTATTCCAGGATTGCTTGTCTAGGTACCTGGGTACTCCAGGATTGCCTGTTTTTTTATGGACCGCCACCCAGGCTCAAAGGGATCATAAGATTATTCATACTAGAAACTTCTGTGTGCAGCCACAAGCCATTATGGGCTCTGGCATAGTTGATTAAGTCGTGCGAACTCTTACAGGGTAGACTAGCAGATGTAGGGGAAAGTAGGTGTACCGGTCTATCCAACGTAAGGGGCTAGCGCTTCTGAAAGACTATGTCTCGGTCATCCATTTCTCAAACATCATGTAGTGCGAGAAATCCAACAGAGGCGATCGAGTCTTGTGGGGAAAAGTGCGCAAACCTCTGCAGAGTGTACAAACTAATCATGATTAGCCGTGTCCCCGGTTATGGACATCTTGAGTATCTAGTTCTTGGATTATCCTGTTGATCTCATCACGTTACTTTAATTAATTTGTTGGGTTTTAATGATGATGCTTAATTGGGATTGAGAATGCTCTCAACCATTCTCAATGTTTAACAACCACCATGATAGTTAAATAAAATTTATTCCTTTATAGTAGGGAAAAATTGGCTTTTCGCAAAAACATTATAACCATAGAGCTTTTCCACCAGCCATATATGCATGTAGTGATAGCCATTGTTCATCATTTTCTCTATGGTGTGAATTTGCCCGTACATTCAATGTACTGACCCGTTTCAGGCTGCAACGTCTCATGTTGCAGGTTTCTTACGACGAGTAAGTGATACGTTAGGGTTATGATTTCTACACTCAACTTTGCCATTGGTGTTGATGGGAATCCACAACCTTGTTGCTTCCGCTATATGGATTGAGGTAATAGTATTTACGTTACTTTGTACATGTGATTTACCTCTGTTATAAATCCTTCGAGTACTGTGTGTGTCAGCATACCGATCCAGGGATGACACTTAAGCACAGAGACTTGATCCATTCGGGTCAGGTCGCTACACTAGCTGTCCTACATCCTGGTATTGTTTCTTTGTCGCGCTGTTGTCCTCTTTTAAGTTTTCTTCAGTCGATTAAAATGAGTGTCCACTGTCATTTCTTCAGTCAATTTCTTCAGCTAAACTGCAGTTGCTGTCATTTCTTCAGTCGATTAAAATGAGTGGATACTGTCATTTCTTCAGCTAAACTGAAGCTGATGTGATTTCTTCAATCGATTAAAATGTCACACCCTGATTTTCATGCCACAACACTTAAGCTAATAAATCATGATAAAATGTGGTTTTACAAAATCTTTTGAGTGTTTTGGACTTTGCTTGATTGGATTTTGTGTGTTGTTTGCAAGTGCTCTAAAAATCAAATAAATCCTCCAACTCTTATACTCCTTCTCCTTGATCCAAAACCTTTTACCAATGACATACCATGTGTATAGAGCAATATAATATTTTCTTACAAAAATAATTTGGCCAAAAAGTATTTTCAAAAATTAGTTTTCCGAAACCCCCTGAATTGAGGTTTGCACTGCAAGTACTTAATTAAGGGCAGTAAAAATCTTTCCAAAAATATATTTGACTCCTATTAGATATAGGACACCCAGAAACCACAAAAATTTAATTTTGAAAGTTATTTTCCTATTTTATTTAAAGGCTTTTTCTTTAGGCCAGAAATGGTCTTTAATAGGTTAAAATTATTTTTAAGCTTTAAAAATATTTGAGAAAAATTAGGGAGACTCAATGGACATATATTTTCCATATATATGAGTTTCAACATATGGTCATGATCAAAATATTGGACAAAACCTCCCAAAACCATTTCTGCCCATTTCAAGGATTTGAAATATTTCTACAGGAAATATTTCCATAAAAATCCAAGAAAATTCTAGCATGTCACATATGACATTTTTATGATCTTGCTAAGTACCATGTCATGGAGAATAGTATAACCCCATGAAACCCTCTCAAAACCAC
>JAAAWM010010049.1:0-33143 GCA_036873465.1 Thinopyrum obtusiflorum
TGAACTTATCTAAAACATACTAGGTAGAAGTATTAGTCCAACAAGAGATATGTTGACATTAATTACCAAAATCACCCAGGGAGCACTTGTGATTTCAGTTCCCTTTTGCACCCCTTTACTTGTGCGCAGGCAGTCACAGCCCCACGCCCCTGGCCACGCTTGGCGGGGCAGACGAAGCAAAAGACGCAAGACAACCAGAGCAACGCCGAGACAGAAACACAAAGAGCAGAAGGGTGAGGTGGACTCCCCCGGCAAGGCCCTTGCCGGGGCGGCCTCCACAGCCCCGGCAAGAGCCTTGCCGGGGCAAACTTGCCCAACACCAGCAGGGCTGCCACCCTCGAGCCTGAGAGTTCCGACGCCCTCAAACCACATTGGAACCAAGGCTCGGGAGGTGCCTCCATGGTGGCATGCAGATCTTTGTGAAGACCAGAAGCATGCAAGATCAGATGAGAACCTGGAGACGAAGATCCTCGGCAAGATCCTTGCCGAGGATACCCACGAGACCCCCAGCAAGCTCCATGCCGGGGAAGACCACGATGCCACGGCAAGACCCTTGCCAGTCCCCGGCAAGGCTCTTGCCAAAGACGTCCGCAGAGCCACAGCCAGGCCCACATCTGCCAAGATTCCATCGCCGTTCCCATGCAGCTGCCAGCCCACCAACTAGACGAACACCTAAGTGGCGACGTGCAGCCTCTAGGCCGACTCAGCAAGCACCTGCGTGGTGGCATGCAGATCTTCATGAAGACCCTACCACCACGCCAACTCAGTAGCCTGCCAGCCTACATGGCGCTGCATGCCTCGTTGGCCTGGACGCGTGTTGGAGCAAGGCGGAGCGGCGACGGACGGGACGGGCCTCGTTACCGCCCCCAATAAAGCAAAGGGACATCTAAGTAGCGCATTGAATGCGCTTTGTCCTGTAATGACAAGCGATAAGCTTGTGCACTGTATACCTTTCCACCTCCTGTGTGCCACTGTGGCAGCCCCTTTTGACCATAAAAGGAGGCCCGAGGCGTACTGGAGAAGGATTCGGATCTTTTGGATGACGCACGCACCGTAGCTAGTTCAAGAGCTCAAGAACACTCAAATATACACCAAAGCAGGACTAGGGTATTACGCATCCTCGCGGCCCGAACCTGGGTAAACGATCCTTGTGCTGGCTCCTAGACCCGCTCTTTGCACAACCCCGCGCCCGCCAACCGTAGAAGGGATTCCAGTGATCCCATAGGTGTCGTTTTCCCCGACACTCCTGCCTGCATCTACTAATATTACTCCACACATCGACCACTATCCAGCATGCATCTAGAGTATTAAGTTCATAAAGAACGGAGTAACGCCTTAAGTAAGATGACATGATGTAGAGGAATAAACTCAAGAAATATGATGAAAACCCCATATTTTTATCCTCGATGGCAACAATTCAATACGTGTCTCGCTACCCCTACTTTGTCACTGGGTGAAATCACGCAAGATTGAGCCCAAAGCTAAGCACCTCTCCCATTGGAAGAAAAACCAATCTAGTTGGCCAAACCAAACCGATAGTTCGAAGAGAAATACAAAGATATCAAATCATGCATATAATAATTCAGAGAAGATTCAAATAATTCTCATAGATAAGTTGATCATAAATCCACAATTCATCGGATCACGACAAACACACAGCAAAAAAGATTGCATCGGATAGATATCCAAGAACATCGAGGAGAACATGGTATTGAGAATCAAAGAGAGAGAGAGAGAGAATAAGCCATCTAGCTACTAGCTATGCACCCGTAGCTCTGTGGTAAACTACTCACGCTTCATCGGAAGGGCAATAGGGTTGACGTAGATGCCCTCCGTGATCAAATACCCCTCCGGCGGGATGCTGGAAAAGGCCCCAAGATGGGATCCCATGGGAACAGAAGGTTGCGGCAGTGGAAAAGTGTTTTCGTGGATGCTTCTGGTGGTTCTGGAATATATGTGAATATATAGGACGAAGGGCTAGGTCAGGGGAGTCCCGAGGGGCCCACAAGGTAGGGCCCCCCTAGGGCGCGCCCTCGACCCTTGCCGCCGCCTAGTGGCTCTTCTGTCTTGGACTCCAAGTCCCCTAGATGTCTGGTCCAAGAAAAATCATCGTGAAGTTTTATTCCATTTGGACTCCGTTTGGTATTCCTTTTTTGCGAAGCTCAAAAACAAGGAAAAAAACAAAAACTAGCACTGGGCTCTAGGTTAATAAGTTAGTCCCAAAAATAATATAAAATAACATATTAATGCATATAAAACATCCAAAACAGATAATATAATTGCATGGAACAATAAAAAATTATAGATATGTTGGAGACGTATCACGGAGTAACGCCTTAAGTAAGACATGATGTAGAGGGATAAACTCAAGCAATATGATTAAAACCCCATCTTTTTACCCTTGATGGCAGCAATACAATATGTGCCTCGCTACCCCTACTATGTCACTGGGTGAGGACACCGCAAGATTGAACCCAAAACCAAGCACCTCTCCCATTGCAAGAAAAACCAATCTAGTTGGCCAAACCAAACCGATAATTCGAAGAGAAATACAAAGATATCAAATCATGCATATAAGAATTCAGAAGAGACTCAAATAATATTCATAGATAATCTGGTCATAAATCCATAATTCATCGGATCTCGACAAACACACCGCAAAAGAATATTACATTAGATAGATCTCCAAGAACATAGAGGATAACATTGTATTGAAGATCAAAGAGAGAGAGAAGAAGCCATCTAGCTATGGACCCGTAGGTCTGTGGTAAACTACTCACGCTTCATCGGAAGGGCAATAGAGTTGATGTAGATGCCCTTCATGATCGAATCCCCCTCTGACAGGGTGCCGAAAAAGGCCCCAAGATGGGATCTCACGGGAACAGAGGCTTGCGGCGGAGAAAAAGTATTTTGGTGGACGGCTCGGGTGGTTTTGCAATATTTTAGTATTTATAGAGCTGAGATTGAGGTAGGTGGACTCCTGAGGGGCCCACAAGCCTGGGGGGCGCCCCCCTTAGGGCGCACCCTGAGGGCTTGTGGTTCCCTCGGGACTCTTCTGGCCCTCTTCCCAAGTCTTCTGGGTGTCTTCTGGTCCAAGAAAAATCATCGTAAAAGTTTTATTCCGTTTGGACTCCGTTTGAAATTCCTTTTCTGTAAAACTCAAAAACAATGAAAAACAGAAACTGGCACTGGACTCTAGGTTAATAGGTTAGACCCAAAAATAATATAAAATAGCATATTAATGCATATAAAACATCCAAAATAGATAATATAATAGCATGGAACAATCAAAAATTATAGATACGTTGGAGACATATCAAGCATCCCCAACCTTAATTCCTACTCGTCCTCGAGTAGGTAAATGATAAAAATAGAATATTGATGTGGAATGCTACCTAACATATTTATCCATGTAATCTTCTTTATTGTGGCATGAATATTCAGATCCATAAGATTCAAAACAAAAGTTTAATATTGACATAAAAACAATAATACTTCAAGCATACTAATGAAGCAATCATGTCTTCTCAAAATAACATGGCCAAAGAAAGTTATCCCTACAAAATCATATAGTCTGGCTATGCTCCATCTTCATCACACAAAGTATTTTATCATGCACAACCCCGATGACAATCCAAGCAATTGTTTCATACTTTTGGTGTTCTCAAACTTTTTCAACTTTCATGCAATACATGAGCGTGAGCCATGGATATAGCACTATAGGTGGAATAGAATATGGTGGTTGTGGAGAAGACAAAAACAAGGAGAAAGTCTCACATCAAATAGGCGTATTAACGGGCGAAGCCCATCATTGGACTATACAAGCCAAGTTCTGTAATGGAAAATTCCTACTAGTATATGAAAGTGACAAAATAGGAGACTCTCTATCATGAAGATCATGGTGCCATTTTGAAGCACAAGTGTGGAAAAAGGATAGTAACAATGTCCCTTCTCTCTTTTCTCTCATTTTTTTGGGGTTCTTTGGCCTCTTTTATTTTTCTATTTGGGCTTCTTTGTCCTCTTTTATTTTTTATAAAGTCCGCAGACTCATCCCAACTTGCCAGGGAATCATAGCTTCCATCATCCTTTCCTCACATGGGACAATGCTATAATAATGATGATCATCACACTTTTATTTACTTACAACTCAAGAATTACAACTCGATACTAGAACAAGATATGACTCTATATGAATGCCTCCGGCGGTGTACCGGGATGTGCAATGATCAAGAGTATGTATGAAAAAATTATGAACAGTGGCCTTGCCACAAATACCATGCCAACAACATGATCATGCAAAGCAATATGACAATGATGGTGCGTGTCATATCGCTCCGAACCTTCTTGATCTTCACATCAAATTGATTTTGGGCCTTCCTAGCGAAGTTTTTGAAGATCTTTTGGACCTGCGATTTGTCATCAAGAAAGAACACCCACGTAAATCTTGAAAAATCATCGACTATGACTAGACCAAATGAGTTACCACCAAGACTCTTGTTGGCATTGGGACCAAAGAGATCCATGTGAAGTAGCTCGAGCGGTCTTCTCGTGGTCATGATGTTCTTCACGCGATGACTCCCTCCAACTTGTTTTCCTGCCTGACAAGCACTACAAAGTCTATCCTTGTCAAATATGACATCTTTTACTCCAAGGATATGTTCACCTTTAATAAGCTTATCAAGATTTCACATGCCCACATGAACTAGCCTTCTATGCCACAACCAGCCTTTAGAAGATTTAGCAATTAAGCAAGTTCTAGGTTGAGCCTTTTTAGTGAAATCAACAATGTAAAGATCACCTCTACGTATACTGGTAAAGACCATTTCATGATTGTCTCTTCGAAACACTTGGCAATCTACCTCAGTAAAATAGGACATTGAAACCGAAATCAGTCTAGATACTGAAAGTAAATTGTACCCAAGAGATTCAATGAGCATGACATTTTGTATGGAGCTATCATGTGAGATGGCCACCTTACCTAGGCCAACCACCTTACCCTTTGAGTTATCATCAAAGGTGACATACTTTCGAGGGCCGTCGTTTTTAGCAAGCTCACGAAACATATCTTTGTCTCCGGTCATATGATCAGTACATCCACTATCAAGGACCCATTCTTTTCCTCCAGCCATGTAGCCGCGAAGATTAGCCATAAGACCAAAGTGTCTCATCGCATCATCAAGGTCATAGTCACTATCATCATCCTCATCATAGTATCCATGTTCAACATCGTCTTGTGATTGATCAACTCCTAGAGAGGGTAATTCATTAGATAAATGATCATTACAATGGTTATATTTATGAATTCTAATAGCTTCGCAAATGATATTGCTAATGATTCCAACATCTCCTTTGGCACGCATGAGATTTGTGAGCTCAAATAGACAATCACCAAACATAGGATCACTGGAATTCATCTTACTCAAGGCAATAGACTTATGGAGAATTTCGTCTAAATTTTGGGGGGGGGGGGGGGGGGGGGGGGGGGGGGGGGGGGGGGGGGGGGGGGGGGGGGGGGGGGGGGGGGGGGGGGGGGGGGGGGGGGGGGGGGGGGGGGGGGGGGGGGGGGGGGGGGGGGGGGGGGGGGGGGGGGGGGGGGGGGGGGGGGGGGGGGGGGGGGGGGGGGGGGGGGGGGGGGGGGGGGGGGGGGGGGGGGGGGGGGGGGGGGGGGGGGGGGGGGGGGGGGGGGGGGGGGGGGGGGGGGGGGGGGGGGGGGGGGGGGGGGGGGGGGGGGGGGGGGGGGGGGGGGGGGGGGGGGGGGGGGGGGGGGGGGGGGGGGGGGGGGGGGGGGGGGGGGGGGGGGGGGGGGGGGGGGGGGGGGGGGGGGGGGGGGGGGGGGGGGGGGGGGGGGGGGGGGGGGGGGGGGGGGGGGGGGGGGGGGGGGGGGGGGGGGGGGGGGGGGGGGGGGGGGGGGGGGGGGGGGGGGGGGGGGGGGGGGGGGGGGGGGGGGGGGGGGGGGGGGGGGGGGGGGGGGGGGGGGGGGGGGGGGGGGGGGGGGGGGGGGGGGGGGGGGGGGGGGGGGGGGGGGGGGGGGGGGGGGGGGGGGGGGGGGGGGGGGGGGGGGGGGGGGGGGGGGGGGGGGGGGGGGGGGGGGGGGGGGGGGGGGGGGGGGGGGGGGGGGGGGGGGGGGGGGGGGGGGGGGGGGGGGGGGGGGGGGGGGGGGGGGGGGGGGGGGGGGGGGGGGGGGGGGGGGGGGGGGGGGGGGGTGGCTGTTTTGAGGAAAATATATGGTGGGTTTAATGCACCAGCGAAAATTGCGCGGTACTAGAGAGGCTAGCAAAGTTGGAAGGGTGAGAGTTGATGTCTGCTAGAACTATGTCGGTATTCCCCCAAAGAGGAAGGGATGATGCAGCACAGCAATGGTAGGTATTTCCCTCAGTGATGAGACCAGGGTTATCGAACCAGTAGGAGAACCAAGCAACACTATGCAAACAGCACCTGCACACAAATAACAAATACTCGCAACCCGATGTGCCAAAGGGATTGTCAATCCCTTTCGGGCAACGGTGCCAGAAATTGGCAAAAGGACATGATAAAAATATGATAGATGGGATAAATAGATCACAAATAAAATAAAGTGCAGGAAGGTATTTTTGTATTTTTGGTTTAATAGATCTGAAAATAAAAGAAAATAAAAATAGATCGCGAAGGCAAATATAAGAAAGAAGAGACCCGGGGGCCGTCGATTTCACTAGTGGCTTCTCTCGAGAAAATAGCAAATGGTGGGTAAACGAATTACAGCTGGGCAATTGATAGAACTTCAAATAATCATGATGATATCCAGGAATGATCCTTATATAGGCATCACGTCCAAGATTAGTAGACCGACTCCTGCCTGCATCTACTACTATTACTCCACACATCGACCGCTATCCAGCATGCATCTAGTGTATTAAGTTCATGGAGAAACGGAGTAATGCAATAAGAACGATGACATGATGTAGACAAGATCTATTTATGTATAAATAGACCCCATCTTGTTATCCTTAATAGCAACGATACATATGTGTCGGTTCCCCTTCTGTCACTGGGATCAAGCACCGTAAGATCGAACCCATTACAAAGCACCCACTGGTATGCGTCGGTCCTAAACAAACGGTTTTAACCCCTTTCCGTGACGGCATTTGGAACCATCGCCAAGTGAGTGTGGGCGATAGGGGGTCCTTCCCACACGACCCAGAAACCGTTGGGGAGAGGGGCCCTACAGTACTCCTACTCATTTCTGCTCGCATTGCCATCGCAGACGGTATTATGTGGTGCTACGTTTACGATGCGCGGCCCATCACAAACGGTTCACTATTATAGAACGTGTATGATGCGTGGCCCATCACAAACGGTTCACCGTTAAGAAGATTAGCTAATCGTCGTACAAGTGTCGGACAGGATTACGAAACGTCGGACCGTCGTAACATCGTCGTACACGACAACTATCGCACTCGCTATTCTGTGGTGCAACGTTTATGATGCATACTTCATTAGAAACTATTCATGGTTGCGAATCATGTAAGATAAGGCAACTAACACAAATGTTTAGTTTGCCCGCACTGTTTGTGATATTGTCTGACATCGCACACGCTTTGCAAATGGCAACTGTGTGCATGCTTGCACACGTTTCCTCTCTGTGAACCATCTCGGATTATGGTGCATATCGCAAACGTTTGTGTTTTACCAACCGTGTGTGCCATAACAACCTGGAGAGCATAATTTCACCGTAATTTAATTGCTGCTTTTCCAAATTGTACCGGATTTGAATTTGAATTTGAATGTATGCTCACTACTGCAGGATGCTGCTAACGCGACACTACGATCAGAGACCCTTCGAGAAACTGTGTGCGTTGCAATAATCGCAAACGGTGCTGTATGAAAACCGTCAGAAATGTATAAAATGTTTGCGATGACGGATGCATCAAACATGGTTCAGGTTTTAGTTGCGTGTGCGATCAAGGGCATACGGTTCAGTTCAATTAACTGTTTGCGATGAGGAGGAACAAAAGAAATGGGCAGCCAGATGAAGGCGTGTGCTATACACAGCATACGGTTCACTCGGATGAACTGTTTGTGATTAGGCAACACAAAAGAAACGGTCAGCCAGATGAAGGTGTGTGCGATATACAGCATAGGGTTCACTCGGATGAACTGTTTGTGATTAGGCAACACAAAAGAAACGGTCAACCAGATCAAGGTGTGTGCGATATACGCATGCGGTTCACTCGGCCCTTGTCGTCGGTGTGTGACCTCTGTGGCAACCGTTCGCTCCCCAGGCGCCTCTTCGTGTACCGTGGCAACCGTCCACTGCCTCTTCGCCTTTCCCTCTCGATTTGGAACTGCTGTCGCACGCTCTTCCTCCCTGGGGGGGGGGGGGGGGGGGGGGGGGGGGGGGGGGGGGGGGGGGGGGGGGGGGGGGGGGGGGGGGGGGGGGGGGGGGGGGGGGGGGGGGGGGGGGGGGGGGGGGGGGGGGGGGGGGGGGGGGGGGGGGGGGGGGGGGGGGGGGGGGGGGGGGGGGGGGGGGGGGGGGGGGGGGGGGGGGGGGGGGGGGGGGGGCTTAACATCATACGTATCATTATCAAGCGGCATCAACTTGCACAAGGCGAGGCCTCCGTCGTCCGCGCCCATGCGAACAGGCTTATAGCGAAGAAGATAAGGGAGATCAAACTGCTCCTGGACCCTTGGGTTCCTTGTAATGATGTTATTAGTTGAGTCGAGAAATGGTCTTGAACGAACCTGCCATGCTAGCTGAGGTGATGACGTCGCACCGATCAATGAGTTCCCCCACCATGTCATCTTTCAGATCGGGGCAAGAATAACGGGGTCGTTTCTGGCTTGTTCCCCCCATGGAGAAGACGATCGAACAATGGCAGAAGGAAGGGTGAAGGCAAATGGAGGAGGGAGGAAGAGCGTGCGACAGTAGTTCCAAATCGAGAGGGAAAGGCGAAGAGTCGGTGGACGGTTGCCAGTTTGCCACGGTACACGAAGAGGCGCCCCAGCCTACACGTCCTTTCGGAAATTGTACAAAAGGACTCGCCGTCGTCTCACTGACATGTTGGAACGGGACCACATGTCAACGAAACATGGTGTGTAATTTCTCGTGCAAAATGCGATCTAGCCGCGTTAGCCCGAGGTGCTGCATTAGTTATCGACCTTTATTTTTTTAACATACAATCTGAGTGGATAGCTCCTGTGGTCATCACACATGAGCGGATATAGAGGTGGGCTAGGTGGGCAGGCGGCAACAATCTAAGTGCTAAAAGAGTTGATCTCGAAAAAAGAGTTGATCCAATGCTTGGTTTTGTTTGGATTTTCCAACTATGACCATTGGATAGAGTGAATCAATGGCTTACGTTCAAAGTTATTCTCATACTATAGAATGGTATACTCCCTCCATCCATTTTTACAGGGCCTAATTTTCGAATCGGGGGGGGGGGGGGGGGGGGGGGGGGGGGGGGGGGGGGGGGGGGGGGGGGGGGGGGGGGGGGGGGGGGGGGGGGGGGGGGGGGGGGGGGGGGGGGGGGGGGGGGGGGGGGGGGGGGGGGGGGGGGGGGGGGGGGGGGGGGGGGGGGGGGGGGGGGGGGGGGGGGGGGGGGGGGGGGGGGGGGGGGGGGGGGGGGGGGGGGGGGGGGGGGGGGGGGGGGGGGGGGGGGGGGGGGGGGGGGGGGGGGGGGGGGGGGGGGGGGGGGGGGGGGGGGGGGGGGGGGGGGGGGGGGGGGGGGGGGGGGGGGGGGGGGGGGGGGGGGGGGGGGGGGGGGGGGGGGGGGGGGGGGGGGGGGGGGGGGGGGGGGGGGGGGGGGGGGGGGGGGGGGGGGGGGGGGGGGGGGGGGGGGGGGGGGGGGGGGGGGGGGGGGGGGGGGGGGGGGGGGGGGGGGGGGGGGGGGGGGGATGATGACTTTACTGTAGCTACTTTACACCTCTACTCTTCACTGTTCTGCCACTGTTGGAGACCCCTTCTAACATATAAAAGGAGGCCCAGAGGCAACAGTAAGGGGGGGGAGCTCTCTAGCCCAGTCTCGCTAGCAGCAGCTGTGTACTGTAGCATACTCAGCGCTCCTGAGCTAGGGTTCGAACATTCATAATACACTAAAATGGCAGGAGTAGGGTTTTACGCATTCGTGCGGCCCGAACCTGGGTAAATCGCTCGCGTGTGCTCGCTCGGTCTGCTCTTTGTGCGATCCTCTCCCCCTGCCGAACGAAAAGGGGCCGGCCCACTGGTCCCATAGGTGTTCGAGGATTCGTTCCCCGACATCTTTGGTGCGCCAGGTAGGGGGATAGAGGTTGTGCGAACCTGATCTAGCGATCACGCGCGCTAGTTCAACATCATCTTCATCGACATGCCGCCCAAGAAGAAGACTTCAGGGGCGATTCATCCATCTGCGTCTGTTCCACCCGCACCTGCGCAAGCGGGCGGTGGGGTAGACGCAGGTGGGAGAGCGGATGTCGACATGGGGCCACCTCGGCCTCACGTCGAGCAAAGTCGCGTGGGCGAGGGTGCTCATAGTGCTGCCAGGTCCAGGGACAAGGCTGCGCTGCCCGCAGGTGGCGTAGCTAACTCCCACAATGGCCGGGCACACTCCAAGACACCTACGCCTGCACACACGCCACGCCCGTCTCAGGACGCGCGTGACCGGCAGCGTCATGGCACCCACGGAGCCATACGCTCGCTAGACAGAGATCTTGCGCATCGATCTCAAGATGCGCAGGACCAGCAAGCACGCCAACACGCTGGGACAAGTGGGGCGCGGTCGCCTGGACGAGATGTTGCTCCTTCTAACGTAGTTAGAAGTCAGAGCATATCACGTTCCTCGCACCGTTCGCCACCCACCACTCCAGCAGAAGCATTGGCACGAGCTCAACTGCTTCTGGATTTCCCTCCAGCGGCAGACAGGCTCGAGGATTGGAGAGCTACCATCCAAAGTCTCATCGGTTTTGCTAACGGTGACACGCCTCGGCAGCCGAGTGCTTCGCAGCCACGGCAAGTCAGCCTGACGCGTGCTGATGGTGACAAGACTGGTGGCGGCACAACAACTGTGCACTCTCCACACCGACGGCAACGATCGCCGACTCGTCGGATCAACGTTGACAGCGACTCCACCGCGTCGTCAGATCCGCGAGTCCGTCGCGATCAGCGCCAAGTTCTTCATGAACGAGCAGAAGAAGACGCTCGAACCCGGATCGAGCGGCGAAGAGAAGCGCGACGTCAATCCGACAAACGCGCTGGGCCCACTGTTGACATGCATGCGCCAGGAGAACCAGGAGACTTGCCGTACGCGGTAAGTTGCCCAGCGTTCACCCGTGAGCTGCGGCAAGTCCAGTGGCCCAACAGGAAAAACTTCAAGCCAGACGTGCCAGAGAAATACGACGGCAAGACACACCCGTCGGAGTTCCTCAGCGTTTACACCATTGCGGTGCAAGCTGCTGGGGGGCGAGACGACAAGGTCCTTGCCAACTATTTCCCGCTGGTACTCAAACCTAACGTCAGGTCCTGGCTCATGCACTTGCCGGGCAACTCCATTTCTTCATGGGCGGACCTGTGCCATCAGTTTGTTGGCGCCTTCACTGGCGGCCATCAACCTCCTGGCCAGGAAAGTGATCTACACCTTATCCCCCAGAAGGAAGGAGAGACCCTGCGCAAATACATCCAAAGGTTCAGCCGTGTGCAGTACAACATCCCTGACATCCACCCTGCCGCGGTTATCAGCGCGTTTCATCAGAACGTGCGTAACCGCAAGATGCGGGAGGAGTTGGCGATGAATAAGATCAGAGATGTCGCTGAGCTATATGCTCTGGCCGACAAGTGCGCACGTGCTGAGGAAGGAAGGAAACTTCCTGGTGAGGATGTAGGTGCAGAAGGATCAGACAGTGAGGATGCTGCCCCGGCAAAGAAGGGCCGGCGGTGGAGACTGGTAGGAGTCGGCCATGGCCAGGCCGGCCGCCTGGCGAATTTGAAACGTCGCGCGGGGTCGGGTGGCATGACAGCCGGATGGTTGGCCTGCCGCCTGTTGCTCGCCCACCACACGGCGTCAGCAGGCCAGGCCAGCCTGCCAGCCCACGCGCGCGATAGGACATCACCGCAGGCCCGAGCCCGCCACTACAGGGCCTTGGCACGCGCGCGGATCCGCTGCGGCGAGGCGGGCGGTAGTAATCATGGGATCGTGGGGGGAGTGGGCGCAGTTAATCCCACGACCCCCCACGTCTCGCCCCCTCAGCTTCGCCACCTGGGGCTATAAGTAGGGGGAGGAGGGGGCGGCAGACGCACGCGCGCCCTCCTCTCCCTTTGCTTTCGTCATCGCCACTCCTTTCCTTCTCTTCTCTGCTGCTGCAACACCCCTTCCTCCTGCCGAGGCGCTGCCGCAGCCCACTGTCGCCAGGCTTCCTCCCGCCGCAGCCTTCTTGCTCCGCCGCGGTTTCGCCCGCTCGCCACCGCACCACGCCTCCGACGATCTCCTTCATCCATGGCGCGCTTACGGGCCGGCGACTGGGATGGCTCCAATGTCCATGAGGATCACCTCTCTTTCCTTCATCAAACACGGCGGCTACCCCGGGAGATGAACGTGAAGGTGCGTGTCAACCCCAAGGCAGAAATCTCACCGGTGCCGGAGGACGACGAACACGTCATCTTCCGGTCCCACTTTCTTCGCAGCTTCGGCCTTTCGGCGAGTGGCTTCTTGCGCTCCTTCCTCAATTTCTACCGAGTCCCGGCGCACCACCTCATGCCAAACACGGTGGTGCTGCTGGCCGCCTTCGTCACCATGTGCGAAGGTTACCTCGGCACTCTCCCTACCCTCGAGCTCTGGGGAGAGTTGTCGGTGTACTAGAATAGGGGTACCCTAGCACCCCGAACTTGTGCATGGGCAGTCGCAGCATCTCACGGCAAGACTTGTCGGGTGATAGCCAAAGGCCTCCTCAGATCCTCTGAAGCCATTCAAGAACAAAGTATACAAGCTAAAGAGACAAGGCCCCGACAAGAGGAGCTTGCCGAGAAGGTTACTCAAGACACACCCAGGGACTTGCCGCGGCAAGCCACGTGTCCCGGCAAGATCCTGGGAGCGGCAAGTTCTCGGGCGCGGCAAGCCCTTGAACACTGCAAATCTTCGGGAGCGACAAGCTCTCAAGCGCGGCAAGTTGCACGCCGCGGCGAGGGGCGGCACTGTTTCCATTGTACCATCGCTCCAGTGCCTTTGCCAGCGTAGCGCTCTGGGCTCTTCCAGGCATGCGTGGCAGGGGACTGTGTAGATGGCGGTACACTGTGGTGAGCGGTGCTGACAGGGATCCAAGCTTTTCCCACGTCCAACACGTCCAGGTGCACGTATTTGGGCGGCCAGGACGTGGGCATTTAATGGGGGGGGGGGGGGGGGGGGGGGGGGGGGGGGGGGGGGGGGGGGGGGGGGGGGGGGGGGGGGGGGGGGGGGGGGGGGGGGGGGGGGGGGGGGGGGGGGGGGGGGGGGGGGGGGGGGGGGGGGGGGGGGGGGGGGGGGGGGGGGGGGGGGGGGGGGGGGGGGGGGGGGGGGGGGGGGGGGGGGGGGGGGGGGGGGGGGGGGGGGGGGGGGGGGGGGGGGGGGGGGGGGGGGGGGGGGGGGGGGGGGGGGGGGGGGGGGGGGGGGGGGGGGGGGGGGGGGGGGGGGGGGGGGGGGGGGGGGGGGGGGGGGGGGGGGGGGGGGGGGGGGGGGGGGGGGGGGGGGGGGGGGGGGGGGGGGGGGGGGGGGGGGGGGGGGGGGGGGGGGGGGGGGGGGGGGGGGGGGGGGGGGGGGGGGGGGGGGGGGGGGGGGGGGGGGGGGGGGGGGGGGGGGGGGGGGGGGGGGGGGGGGGGGGGGGGGGGGGGGGGGGGGGGGGGGGGGGGGGGGGGGGGGGGGGGGGGGGGGGGGGGGGGGGGGGGGGGGGGGGGGGGGGGGGGGGGGGGGGGGGGGGGGGGGGGGGGGGGGGGGGGGGGGGGGGGGGGGGGGGGGGGGGGGGGGGGGGGGGGGGGGGGGGGGGGGGGGGGGGGGGGGGGGGGGGGGGGGGGGGGGGGGGGGGGGGGGGGGGGGGGGGGGGGGGGGGGGGGGGGGGGGGGGGGGGGGGGGGGGGGGGGGGGGGGGGGGGGGGGGGGGGGGGGGGGGGGGGGGGGGGGGGGGGGGGGGGGGGGGGGGGGGGGGGGGGGGGGGGGGGGGGGGGGGGGGGGGAAAGCCACAGAGGTTTTGTGTGTTGACGGTGGTGCTTTTTTGCATTCTTCCCACCGCCAACTTAAACAGTGGGTGCGGGAAGTTAATGCAACAGAGCCACCCATCGAATCACGCAAACTTCTGAAATGGTCCAGCACGCCTATCATCTTTGACGTTGAGGATCACCCTGATCGCACAACTGCGGTCGGGTGCTTGCCGATGTTGGTTTCACCGACAATCCGCAACCTCAAGGTCACGAAGATGTTAGTTGACGGCGGGGCCGGCTTGAACCTGATCTCTTCCGCTGCTCTCCAGAAACTCCAAATTCCTGACAGCGAGCTCGAGGAGACTGGTACTTTTCAAGGAATCAGTCCAGGCAGGAGCAAGCCGAAAGGAAAGATCACGCTGCCGGTAACGTTTGGTAGCGAGCTGAATTACAGAACTGAGAAGGTCACCTTTGACGTTGCCGATATTCCATTGCCCTATAATGGAATACTTGGCCGTCCAGCACTCGCGAAGTTTATGGCAGCTTCTCATTACGCTTACAACGTGTTAAAGATGCCAGGCCCGATAAGTGTCATTTCTGTTCCCTGTGACAAGAAAGATGCTCTTATCTGTGCCGACAAGATCTACCGGGAAGCAGCAGCTGCAACTGCCGCCAAGGCACCTGCCGCTGAAGCTCCCGGAGGGAAGAAGAAGTCCGGAAAGAGTTCCTGTGCCCACCCCGGCAAGCGCACCTCTTCGGAGTGCTGCGCTACCGTCGAGGGCGCACCAGAGAGCTCCACCGGCAAGTGCAAGAAGTCAAAGGCAGCTCCACCAGAGACAAAGAAGGTGTCCGCCAAGGAGGATGGCACTGGAGGTACTTTCACCATCAGTGCCACGCTTGACGCTAAATAGGAAAGCGCGCTCGTTGCTTTCCTGCGGGCGAATGTCGACGTGTTTGCATGGCAACCGTCTGACATCCCTGGTGTTCCCAGGGAAGCAATTGAGCACCACCTAGCCGTTTGCCCTCATGCGCGGCCCGTTAAGCAAAAGGTTAGAAAGCAAGCTGTGGAGCGCCAAGAGTTTATCGCTGAGGAAATCAAGAAGTTGGAAGCAGCAGGCCTCGTCAGAGGAGTGCTCCATCCCACGTGGTTGGCCAATCCTGTAGTCGTGCGCAAGGCAAACGGGAAATGGAGGCTTTGTATTGACTTCACTGATATCAATAGAGCTTGTCCCAAAGACCCATTTCCCTTGCCGCGCATTGACCAGATTGTCGACTCCACGGCAGGATGCGATTTGCTTTCATTTCTTGACGCGTACTCAGGATACCACCAAATCTTCATGGCAGGAGAAGATGAGGAGAAAACCGCATTTATCACTCCATGTGGCACGTATTGTTTCATACGGATGCCCTTTGGTTTGAAAAATGCCGGTTCAACGTTTGCAAGAGCTGTCCAGATTGCTTTTGAGTCTCAGCTGCACAGAAATGTGGAAGCTTATATGGATGATATAGTGGTCAAAAGCAAGAATGGGGCGACTCTGTTGCAAGATCTAGAAGAAACTTTTGCAAATCTGCGCAAGATCAACCTGAAGCTCAACCCTGAGAAATGCGTGTTTGGAGTTCCCTCCGGCAAGCTTCTCGGGTTCTTTGTATCTCAGCGTGGAATTGAAGCCAATCCCGACAAGATCAAAGCCATTGAGCAAATTGAAGCACCGAAGCGCGTCAAGGATGTACGTCGACTTGCCGGCTGTGTGGCTGCTCTCAATAGGTTTATCTCTAAGTCCGCTGAGCGCGCCCTGCCGTTTTTCAAGATATTGAAAAAGGCAGGTCCAATGAAATGGACTCCGGAGGCGGAGGCAGCGCTGCAGGACTTGAAGAGGTACCTATCCTCTCCTCCAATACTTGTCGCACCTAAGTCACAAGAAAAGTTGCTGCTATACTTAGCGGCGACCAATCAAGTGGTTAGTGCTGCGTTAGTAGCGGAGAGAGAGGCAGATGATGAGGCAGTAGCCGCGGCAAGCACGTCCAGTGACAAGCTAGGGGCTTCCCCGCCAAGCTCTGGTGCCGACAAGGATGTGTCTGCGCAGTCAGGCGAAGTAGTGCAAAAGAAAATGGTGCAGCGCCCAGTCTACTTTGTCAGTTCCCTTTTACAGGGGGCTAGGTCAAGGTACTCTGGTGTGCAGAAACTGCTTTTCGGCCTTCTCATGGCCTCGAGGAAGCTGCGCCATTACTTTCAGGCACATGAGATTACTGTTGTCACTCGCTTTCCGCTGAAGAGGATCTTGCAGAATCCAGAAGCAACAGGCAGGATTGTCGAGTGGGCGCTAGAATTATCAAGCTTTGGCCTCAAGTTTGAAAGCACATCAACTATCCAAAGCAGGGCTTTGGCAGAATTTGTTGCGCAGTGGACGCCAACACCCGATGAAGAAATTCCGGAAACAAGCCTCCCCGGCAAGGAAGCAAACAAAGAGTGGCTTATGTACTTTGATGGTGCCTTCTCGCTGCAAGGCGCTGGTGCCGGTGTGCTGCTTGTCGCACCCACCGGGGAGCTCCTCAAGTACGTAATCCAAATGCACTTTCCCAAGGAGCAAGCAACAAACAATATAGCAGAATATGAGGGGTTGCTTGCCGGTCTCAGGATCGCGGCAGACCTTGGGATTAAGAGGCTCATTGTCAGGGGTGACTCGCAGCTTGTCGTCCGTCAAGTAAACAAGAATTACCAGTGTCCGCTGATGGAAGCTTATGTTGACGAAGTAAGGAAGCTGGAAGAGCGCTTCGATGGCCTGCAAATGGAACACGTTCCAAGAGCTGAGAACGGCGTTGCCGATGGCTTGTCGAAGTGCGCCGTGTGACACCCTGATTTTTTGCCAACTTTTTCTTTTCAAAACTTGACTGGGGGGGGGGGGGGGGGGGGGGGGGGGGGGGGGGGGGGGGTAACACCATCAGTTGGACAGGGCAAGAAGAGAAAGTTGACTTCTGGTAACTATCTTCCGGCAGAGCTTCCCGAAGTCGCCGCCAAGAAGGTCGCCAAGGTCAATGCCAAGAGTGCTGAGGAGCAGCCTGCTCCGGCAAGTCCTCGGGCTTGTGTCGTTGAAGCAGGGGCTCCCGACAAGTTTTGCAAGGAGCAACATGCTCCGGCAGGGTCCCAGGCCCTTGCCGAAGAAGCATTTGTTCCCGGCGAGCTTGCCGGGGAACAACAAGCTCCGGCAGAGCGACAAGCTCTTGCTGTAGAAGCGGTTGTTCCCGCAGCAGAAGACATGCCTTTAGTCCTTGTTGTCGAGCCACAGGCTCCAGCATGGGCACAGCATATTGTCCGTTTCCTTCAGACAGGGGAACTTCCCGAAGAGCAGGAAGAAGCGGAAAAAGTAGCCCGTCAGTCTAGTATGTACCAGTTTGTCGATGACATACTGTACAGAAAAAGACTAAACGGTGTGAAATTGAAGTGTATTCCCCGGGAAGAAGGACAGCAGCTGTTGGCGGAGATTCATGGAGGCATATGTGGCCACCACATTGGCTCAAGAGCACTTGCCGGTAAAGCATTCCGGCAAGGTTTCTTTTGGCCTACAGCCTTCCAGGATGCAACGGCACTAGTAACCAAGTGTGAAGCATGCCAATTTCATTCCAAGCAGATACACCAGCCAGCTCAAGCTCTCCAGACAATCCCTCTCTCCTGGCCATTTTCGGTCTGGGGGCTCGACATCCTCGGCCCCTTGCCCCGTGCTACCGGGGGCTTTGAGTACTTGTACGTCGCTATCGACAAGTTCACAAAGTGGCCGGAAGTGGAAGCAGTGAGGAAGGTGACAGCACAGTCAGCTATCAAGTTCTTTAAAGCGATTGTTTGCCGTTTCGGAGTTCCTAACAGGATCATCATCGATAACGGTACGCAATTCACGAGCCATGCCTTCATGCAGTATGTCCAAGACCTTGGCGCCAAGGTCTGCTTTGCTTCTGTTGCTCATCCGCGAAGCAACGGTCAAGCAGAGAGGGCAAATGCTGAGGTGCTGCGTGGGCTCAAGACAAGAACTTTTGATAGGCTGCGCAAGTGCGGCAAAAACTGGATAGATGAGCTGCCGGTGGTTCTTTGGTCGATCAGGACGACGCCAAATCGAGCCACTGGCCAGACACCTTTTGCTCTAGTCTATGGAGCAGAGGCAGTTCTCCCCACGGAACTCGTATACGGATCTCCTCGAGTACTCGCTTATGATGAGCTCGAGCAAGAGCAACTGCGGCAAGATGACGTGGTGCTCCTTGAGGAGAATCGTCTCCAGGCTGCTGTAAGAGCTGCTCGCTACCAGCAAGCTTTGCGCCGCTACCATAGCCGCAAAGTTAACGCCAGGAGTCTCGAGGAAGGCGACCTTGTTCTTCGGCGCGTTCAGTCGGCCAAGAATTCAAACAAGTTGACGCCGAAGTGGGAAGGCCCTTATCGGGTGAAACGAGTCACCAGGCCTGGCGCTGTCCGCCTGGAGACCGAAGATGGCATTCCGGTGAATAACTCCTGGAACATCGAACATCTTCGCAAGTTTTACCCATAAGGCGCGGTTGCCGGGATCCTTCCCGGCAACCACCTTTTGTACAAGTCTTGCCGCAGTTGCATGTAATCCTTTGTACAAAGCCAGGCGCAGACCCTGTGCATAAATAAAGCTTGCATGTTTCACAGTTTCTTGTCGATTTCATGCTCCTTATTATTTGCATGCTTATCTGACATTCTGTGCAGCACCTGCCCCCGGTAAGCATTAACGAGCCGTAAGGTTCCGTGTCGTTATTTTCTCTTCTTTCTTTTTCTCAAGAAACAGAAGGTTCCCCCGCGCACAAGTTTGCCGGGGGGGCGAGGGGGGGGGGGGGGGGGCGCGCACAAGTTTGCCGGGGGGGGGGCGAAGAGGAAATAATGGTGTGGACCAGGCGTCGTTCAAGGAAGTCTTGCCTTGCCGGGAGGGGAGCAGCGGCAAGGAGACCTTGCCGGAGAAAAGCAAACGACAAAAAGCTAAGTTGCCAAAGTTTGAGCAATCAAATTTGTATTTTTTAAGGTTATCTTCCTTGAACACCGAGCTTTATATGGAAAACCTGTGCGCGGTGGAACCAAGCTGTAGTCAGTTGCGCCCTTGTTTTGTTTCGAGTCCGCTCAACAACTTAAGTGGCTGCACTGGCTGCGGCAAGGTTTCTTGTCGGTAGCGACACCGCCAGCAGGCTGCTGACGTCCCGCACCCAGCGCTCGCGGCAAAGGTGCCTGCGCCGACAAGTTCCCTATAAGCGTAGGGCCAGTACATACAAAGAAAGGAATCGGGCAAGGGAAATAACGAGTGAACATCTCAAAGTTAAAAGTCATATTACAGGATAAGTTGCCGCAGTTCTAATAGACTGTTTTCTAACATGAGCAGCGGCGACAAAGAAAAGAAGCAGGATGCCTAGTCCCTGCGATCGCCTTCAACTCTCTGGATCTTGCTCACCTTGTCCACTATGGGTGCGACAAGGGCCTCGAGCGCCTCCAGATCAGCATCCTTCGGCAAGCTCCTGAGGACGTTGGTGAGGTTGAGGCCTGGGTTCCTGTAGGCCACCTTCATCAGCACCTTCCGGAGAGCTCCCTCACAAAGCCTGCGCGCTTCGTCAGCCAGTTGCGCTGGGTAGTTGTCTTGGAGCTGCTTGAGAGCTGTCACAACGCCTTTGAAGAATAGGCTCAGCTTGGTGCTGGGCTGCAACTTCTCGTCGGAAGGATACCCGAAGTCTTGCACCCCCATCTTGACTAGCTCCTTGTCAATGTCTACGGCGGTGTTGGCAAGAGCCTCCGTCCAGAGCGTCACGTTGGTCCTGAAGTTGTTCTGGGCGGTAGCGGCGCTCTGGAGCAGTGCTTTCTCGTCTTGGACCTCTTTCTCCAGAGCCAGTTCACGCTTCCGGGCGCCTTCAAGAGTCTCCGTCAACGTGGTCAGCTTCAGCGTTAGGTCCTTGATGGAGTCATTGGCGGCACTGAGCTGTTTGCCTTTCTCGGCAATGGTGACCTGCATCTCCGACAAGCTGTAGAGAGCCTTCTCTCTCTCCAGCTTGAGCGTTGAGAGCTCTTTGCCGTTTGCCTCGAGATCGGCCTCCAGCTTGGCCACCTTCATCTCCAGTTCTTTCCTGGCAGTCTCAGCAGCTGCGGCGGCATCAGTAGCTTGTTTGAGATTGTCGGAGAAATCCTTGACCAGGGCTTCGGCCTCCTCTTTATGCTTCTGCTCTTGCTCTTGGGTGCGCTCCGCGACAAGTCTTGATACTTCTTCGTCCTTCCGGCGGAGGATTTCAGCAAGTGCCGCCTCACGCGCGGCAAGGTCCTCCTCGTGGCTGTCGAGGTCGACCTTCCGCTGCGTCAGTTGGCCTTCTTGAGCAGACAGCTTCTCGGCAAACACCCGTTGCTGCTCTTCAATCTCTGCCTTCGTCAGGAGGAAGGCCTTTTGCTCTTCGACAAGCTGAGCCCGTTCCTTTGCCAGGGACTGGAGGGCCTCCTGATGGAAACCTTGGAGTTCTTCCACGCGCTTCTGAATATCCACTTCTGCTCTCGCGGCAAGCGCCTCGCGAGAGACTAGCTTCTCTTGCCGGGCGCGGTAAAGCGACACCAGCTTTTGGAGTAGCTGCTCCTCTTCAGAAGTCTTGCTGCTGGGGCTTGGCGTGTCAACCAGCTTGAGTCCAGCGGCGGCAAGAATTTCTCCATCAAAGGCTTCTCCTTCGATTGGCGCCCTGGAGCTTGACGCCCAGGGGAGGTTGATATAGATGCCCTCGCCGGAGGTTGACGCTGCGGCAGTGGCGGAGGGTTCAGTGGTCGGTGTAGCGCCCGGCGCTCCTGCGGCCTCAGTGCCGTCAGTGCGATCATCGGACTCCCTGTCGGCCTCCGCAGCGGCAGCTCTGGCGGCTTCGTCATCAGTAGGCTTGTTGGCGTCAGCAGCCTTGGTGGCCTCGTCGGCAGCGGCAGCCTCGGCCGCCTCCTCGCCCGCGGCAGCCTTGGCGGCTTCGTCAACAGTGGCTTCTGCGGTGGTCTCCTCGGCGGCGGCGGCGGTATCCATTGGCTCCATCGTAGAGGGATCTGATGGCCAGAGAAAGAAGATCAAGTAAGTTTCAAAGGAGAAGTTCAAGAGAAGAAAAGAATAAGGGAGGTTTTAAGGCAAGGAAGTTACCTGTGTTGAGTCCTGGAGCCGCAGTTTCTGTTACCGAAGGGCCGCTGGCGCTACCGCTTGCCGCTTCGGCGCTGGCCGGCGTTCCTACCGCGTGGATTGGCTCCTCGACAGAGGGGGGGGGGGGGGGGGGGGGGGGGGGGGGGGGGGGGGGGGGGGGGGGGGGGGGGGGGGGGGGGGGGGGGGGGGGGGGGGGGGGGGGGGGGGGGGGGGGGGGGGGGGGGGGGGGGGGGGGGGGGGGGGGGGGGGGGGGGGGGGGGGGGGGGGGGGGGGGGGGGGGGGGGGGGGGGGGGGGGGGGGGGGGGGGGGGGGGGGGGGGGGGGGGGGGGGGGGGGGGGGGGGGGGGGGGGGGGGGGGGGGGGGGGGGGGGGGGGGGGGGGGGGGGGGGGGGGGGGGGGGGGGGGGGGGGGGGGGGGGGGGGGGGGGGGGGGGGGGGGGGGGGGGGGGGGGGGGGGGGGGGGGGGGGGGGGGGGGGGGGGGGGGGGGGGGGGGGGGGGGGGGGGGGGGGGGGGGGGGGGGGGGGGGGGGGGGGGGGGGGGGGGGGGGGGGGGGGGGGGGGGGGGGGGGGGGGGGGGGGGGGGGGGGGGGGGGGGGGGGGGGGGGGGGGGGGGGGGGGGGGGGGGGGGGGGGGGGGGGGGGGGGGGGGGGGGGGGGGGGGGGGGGGGGGGGGGGGGGGGGGGGGGGGGGGGGGGGGGGGGGGGGGGGGGGGGGGGGGGCCGAGCCCGGCAAGGTAGTCTCGGACGTGCCCTCTGTTGTCGCCTCGGGCTCGTCCTCGATGACTATCATTGGCTCGGAGCTTGCCGGAACCTTTGCCCTCTTTGCCGCCCTTTGAGCCAAAGTTTTGCTCCTGGGGGAAACAAGCTCAGAGTGAGGCAAATGAGAAAGGTGAAAACAGCAATTGAAAGATTATAGGTGCGGCGAGGAATCTTACTCTTCCTCCTCTTCATCGGAACTGAGAGCGGAAAAGTCAAAATCCGCTCGCTTTCTGATGCGAGGAGGCGGAGGGGTAGGATCCCTTTGTCGCTGTGCAGGGGCAGCAGCGGTGGTTCGAGACGACCCCGCTCCAGTTGCCGCTGCGGTATGGGATGCTCCCGCGGCACCAGTCCTTGCCGTGGTCGAGCGTGTCGCGCGGCGCGGCGACTGTTGATCCCCCTGACGCTCCGCTACGTCTCCAAGCTTGCGGAGCCGCCCTCTTGGAGGAGCTGGACTCTCTGCTCATGGTGGGTCCTCTTCGGAGGAGGAGCTGCTGCTGGATGAGCTGCCCGTTTCCTCGGCAGGCTCACTCGGCCCGGTCTCATCCTCCTGCCTGGCAGGTTCACCCTCCTCGGCAGGCTCATTCTCCCCGGCAGAGCTTGCCGCCCGTGCTGCATCTGCTTCCTCTACAGTGAAGCCAAACTCTCCAGCTTCTGCGGCTGCCTTCGCCTCCTCCAATCTGGTGGCGATGCGCGCCATTTCAGCATCAGTGGTGACGCGAGTGAGGCCCTTCTGCTCTTCTTTGATTGGCCTCTCCACCAAACTGTCGAAGAATGCCCGCACGTCCAGCTCTTCGGGCTCCGTCCAAGTTGGATCAAGGCCGTGCGAGTCAAATAATGGCACTACTGAGATGATGCGGTTCAGCGAAGAGTTGTTGCACAATGGAACAATGCCCTGCGGCAACCTGAACCACTCAGGGTGATCCGGGTCGTATGTGAACAGCTCCCGGAGCATGGCGTCAAGTTCCAGGACCGTGAAGTTGAAGTTCAGCCCGGGGCGCAGTCTCATGATGTCTGCCGCGTTCTGGAAATCCCAAGTGGGTCTCCTCCTCTCCTGCAGAGGAGCAATGCGACGACGAAGGAAATCCGCGCCAACCATGCCCACGGTGAGCCCGGCAAGCCTAAGGCGCTGAATCCTGGTGGTGGCGATGCCCAGCCTCTCGTCCTCTGGGTCCAGGTCGCTCCAGTCCTTGCCGCGCTCCACTGGGGTCTTGCGCAGTGCGGTAAATGGCTGCGGGTCTTCCTCAACAATCCAACACCATTCAGACCTCCAGTCATCCCATTTTTCGCGAAGTTCCCCTTTCAGGTACGAATCTTTCTTGCCGGTCCTTGAGATCCAGGCAACTCCGCCGGAGAGAGGCTCCCCTCTTTCAGCGCGGGGGATGAAGAAGTGGCGGAACAGAGCGGTGCTGGGGTGGACTCCGACAAAATTTTCACAGAGGTGTGCGAAAATCGCCATGGTCAAAACCGCGTTGGGCGTGAAATCCAGCAGATGGAGGCCATATGTGTTCATAATGTCACAGAAGAAATTGGAGAAGGGCGGACAGAGCCCGCAATAGAAGAACAGCGTGAAGAAAGGGTATCTATTCGGGCCGACCCCTGCGGCGGCAGGTGCGAGTACCTTGGTGCCCGGATGCGCCCTCGTCTCCGCTGACCAGAAAAGGTAGAAGCGATTCCTCAGCTCCCTCCTGGTGAGCGATGAGGGATAGACGGCTCGCTTCTTCCGCAGCGCCGCCAGCCTCTTCGCTTCGGTTGGCCTCACCGCCTTCCCTTTGTCAACCTTCGGAGCCATGGCGGAAGCGGTGGAGAGGATTGATGGCGTCGAAGGCACTAGTGGCGGGGGGGGGGGGGGGGGGGGGGGGGGAGCGGCGGAGGTTTTGAGATTGGAATGGGAAGAGGCGACTGAGCGAAACCGCTGCTAGCCCTCTTTTTAATGGAGGAGAAAGCGGGGCCACTCCACCCTTCCCAAATAAAAGTAACCGCGCACGATCTCCCAAGCGCCGTATTCAACGCGTGTCGCTTGGGGAGGGCGCCGGAAGTCCGGAGGGCGATACGGTTTACCCCAGACCGCGCGTGCCCGTGCACTGTTTGGGCCTGGCCCAACAGCGCTCGGCACCGTGTGTGGCCCAGGCCCGGGGGCTCCTGTCGGTGCACTAGGATAGGGGTACCCTAGCGCCCCGAACTTGTGCACGGGCAGTCGCAGCATCTCGCGGCAAGGCTCAACGGGTGATAGCCAAAGGCCTCCTCAGATCCTTTGAAGCCGTTCAGGAACAAAGTATGCAAGCTAAAGAGGCAAGGCCCCGGCAAGAGGAGCTTGCCGGGATGGTTGCTCAAGGCACACCCAGGGACTTGCCGCGGCAAGCCACGTGTCCCGGCAAGGTCCTGGGAGCAGCAAGTTCTCGGGCACGGCAAGCCCTTGAACACTGCGAATCCTCGGGAGCGACAAGCTCTCAAGCGCGGCAAATCATACGCCGCGGCGGGGGGCAGCACTGCTCCTACTGTGCCATCGCTCCAGCGCCTTTGCCAGCGCGACGCTCTGGGCCCTTCCAGGCGTACGTGGCAAGGTACTGTGCAGCCGGCGGTACACTGTGGTGAGCGGTGCTGACGGGATCCATGCTTTTCCCATGACCAAGGCGTCCAGGTGCAAGTGTTTGGACGGCCAGGACGTGGGCATTTAATGCCCTTGTCCCCTGCCGTCAGAAGTAGGTAGGACAGCTCACCATGGTGATGATAACTTCACTGTATCAACTTTACACCTCTCCCTAATACTATTTGCCACTGTTGGTGACCCCTTCTAGCATATAAAAGGAGGCCCAGAGGCAACAGTAAGAGGGAAGAAGAAGAAGGAGAGCTCTCTGGCCCAGTCTCGCTAGCAGCAGCTGTGTACTGTAGCATACTCAGCGCTCCTGAGCTAGGGTTCGAACACTCATAATACACTAAAAAGGCAGGAGTAGGGTTTTACGCATTCGTGCGGCCCGAACCTGGGTAAATTGCTCGCGTGTGCTCGCTCGATCTGCTCTTTGTGCGACCCTCTCCCCCTGCCGAACGAGAAGGGGCCGGCCCGCTGGTCCCATAGGTGTTCGAGGACTCGTTCCCCGACACCTTCTGAGGACTTCATGGATCGAGCAGGAATCAAGGAAGAATTTAACGCATATGTGCGTAACGCTGATCTTGTGAGCTTCGAGGCAGATAAGTGCTGTCAGTACCACTTTCTCACTGATTCCTTTGTGAGGAGGTTTGAATTTTCATCTTCACGCAATTCTCAAACTGTCCTGTTTGATCTTTATGAAAATTCTTATACTATGGACTTAGAGGATTTCAACACTGCTTGCAAACTTCCACAATGGGGTAGCACTAGTGAGCCTCGCAAATCTGAGTTTAGAGATTTTCTTGCTAGTATAACTGTGGGGGAGTCTAGAGATATAACACAAGCTACCATAGGGAGCATTCATTTTCCTGCTATACATTATTTTGCTCTTTTCATAGGTAGGTGCATAAATGGTAAGGATGAAGCATGTCACATATGTGTCCCTGATCTCAGTGTTCTCAGGAGTGCTGTATTGGGAGATAAACATTATAATTTGGGAGCCATTATTGCACGTAAGTTGCATAATAATAGATTTAATGGAGATTTCTTTGGTGGAATTTATGCAACCCGTTTAGCTAATTTTCTTAATATACCCATACGTGAGTATGATGTTGAGTTGCCTCCTGTTTATTTAGATTATGAGGCTATGGTTCGTCATCAGTTTGTTGAGAGGAACGATCAGTTCCTCCAGTACCGACTAATCTTTGACAGACGACGCACCTATCACGTCGCTCTCCCTGCTTCTACTTTCTTTGACTTTCAGGCAAAAGGGAGATATTTTATAACCAGAGAGGAGGCGGACGAGTATAAGAGGAGAACGGAGACAGCCCGCCTCCAAGCTGCAGCCCACGATGCGATAACCGCTGCATATCAGTACGACCCCAGTTACAACTTTGGATATCCTCTAGGCCAGCCGTGGCCATAGACCAACTTAGGCCAAAAGCCTAAGCTTGGGGGAGTACATATTTCTCACCGACATTACATTTATGTTCACACACTCATGCTAGTTGTCGGTGCTCATACTTTTTCACTGTAATATCCATGCTAGTTTATTTTCCCTTTTTATGCTTTCTTCTTGTGTGTTTGATAAACCTTAAGAAAAACAAAAAAAAATTAGTAGTAGCTTTTAGCTAGTTTACTTTCTTGCTTGTAGTAATAATTAAAAGAAAATCAAAAAATATTTCCTGTTCTTCTTTTGCTTGTTGGGAGCTTTCCCGTGTAAATAGTTTTATTTCTTTTCTTTTCTTTGGGGGTCGATAGGAGAAGACCATGATTAAATTGTTGAAGTGGCTCTTATATGCATTATTGTTGATTTAACCAAGAGCCCGTATTGCCTTGTCTTCTCCTGTTTATTGAATGCTCGCAGATTCCAGCTTAGTCCAATGCACGTGCACTATTATTATTATTTCACATCGTTCGGTCGTGCAAGTGAAAGGCAATTATGACGATATATGATGGACTGATTGAGATGAGAGAAGCTGGTATGAACTCGACCTCTCTTGTTTTTGTAAATATGATTAGTTCATCGTTCCTGATTTAGCCTATTATGAATAAACATGTTTGCAATGACAATTAGAGATTATAGTTGCTTATGCCATGCTCAATTAGCTAGGAGTTTATAATGGTTTACCTTGCCTGCCAACATGCTATTAAAATGGTTGTGATGTGGTATGATAGGATGGTATCCTCCTTTGAATGATTCGAGTGACTTGACTTGGCACATGTTCACGCATGTAGTTGAAACAAAATCAACATAGCCTTCATGATATTTATGTTCATGGTGGATTATATCCTACTCATGCTTGCACTCAATGTTTATTAATTTTAGTGCATGTTCATGACTGTTGTCGCTCTCTGGTTGGTCGCTTCCCAGTCTTTTGCTAGCCTTCACTTGTACTAAGCGGGAATACTGCTTGTGCATCCAATCCCTTAAACCCCAAAGTTATTCCATATGAGTCCACTATACCTTCCTATATATGCGGTATCTACCTGCCGTTCCAAGTAAATTTGTATGTGCCAAACTCTAAACCTTCAAATGAAATTCTGTTTTGTATGCTCGAATAGCTCAAGTATCAACTAGGGCTGTCTGTATCTTCCATGCTAGGAGGGTTATTCTCAAGAGGAGTGGACTCCGCTCCTCACTCACGAGAAAATGGCTGGTCACCGGGATGCCCAGTCCCATGCTTTATGCAAATCAAATCAAAATAATTGCAAACAAAACTCCCCCGGGACTGTTGTTAGTTGGAGGCACTCGTTATTTCGAGCAAGCCATGGATTGATGCTTGTTGGTGGAGGGGGAGTATAAACTTTACCATTCTGTTTGGGAACCGCCTATAATGTGTGTAGCATGGAAGATATCGCCATCTCTTGGTTGTTATGTTGACAATGAAAGTATGCCGCTCAAAATATTATTTATCTCTGCTTTAAAATCGAGCTCTGGCACCTCTACAAATCCCTGCTTCCCTCTGCGAAGGGCCTATCTATTTACTGTTATGTTGAGTCATCACCCTCTTATTAAAAAGCACCAGCTGGAGAGCACCGCTGTCATTTGCATCCATTACTATTAATTTATATTGGGTATGACTATGACCGGATCTCTTTTACCATGAATTACAATGTTTAGTCAGTCCTTGATCTTTAAAGGTGCTCTGCATTTATGTTTTGCGGTCTCAGAAAGGGCTAGCGAGATACCATCTTGTTATATCATATCATGATTGTTTTGAGAAAGTGTTGTCATCCGAGATTTATTATTATTGCTCGCTACTTGATTATGCCATTGACATGAGTAAACATGAGACCTAAGTGTTATTGTGAATATGGTTAGTTCATAATCTTTGCTGAAAACTTGAATGCTGGCTTTACATATTTACAACAACAAGAGCAAACAGAGTTTGTAAAAGATTTTCTTTATCACTTTCAGTTTATCAACCGAATTGCTCGAGGACAGGCAAAGGTTTAAGCTTGGGGGAATTGATACATCTCCGTCGTATCTACTTTTCCAAACACTTTTGCCCTTGTTTTGGACTCTAACTTGCATGATTTGAATGGAACTAACCTGGACTGACGCTGTTTTCAGCAGAATTGCCATGGTGTTATTTATGTGCAGAAACAAAAGTTCTCGGAATGACCTGACACTTCACGGAGATTATTTTTGGAAATAATAAAAAATACTGGCGAAAGAATCAAGGCCAGGGGGCCCACACCCTTTCCACGAGGGTGGGGGCACGCCTGCCCCCCTGGGCGCGCCCCCTGCCTCGTGGGCCCCCTGGAGCTCCACCGACCTCAACTCCAACTCTATATATTCGTGTTCGGGGAGAAAAAAAATCAGAGAGAAGGATTCATCGCGTTTTACGATACGGAGCCGCCGCCAAGCCCTAATCTCTCTCGGGAGGGCTGATCTGGAGTCCGTTCGGGGCTCCGGAGAGGGGAATCCGTCGCCATTGTCATCATCAACCATCCTCCATCACCAATTTCATGATGCTCACTGCCGTGCGTGAGTAATTCCATCGTAGGCTTGCTGGACGGTGATGGGTTGGATGAGATTTATCATGTAATCGAGTTAGTTTTGTTAGGGTTTGATCCCTAGTATCCACTATGTCCTGAGATTGATGTTGCTATGACTTTGCTATGCTTAATGCTTGTCACTAGGGCCCGAGTGCCATGATTTCAGATCTGAACCTATTATGTTTTCATGAGTATATGTGAGTTCTTGATCCTATCTTGCAAGTCTATAGTCACCTACTATGTGTTATGATCCGGCAACCCCGAAGTGACAATAATCGGGACCACTCCCGGTGATGACCGTAGTTTGAGGAGTTCATGTATTCACTATGTGTTAATGCTTTGGTCCGGTACTCTATTAAAAGGAGGCCTTAATATCCCTTAGTTTCCATTAGGACCCCGCTGCCACGGGAGGGTAGGACAAAAGATGTCATGCAAGTTCTTTTCCATAAGCACGTATGACTATATTCGGAATACATGCCTACATTACATTGATGAATTGGAGCTAGTTCTGTGTCACCCTATGTTATGATTGGTACACGATGAACCACATCCGGCATAATTCTCCATCACCGATCCAATGCCTACGAGCTTTTCACATATTGTTCTTCGCTTATTTACTTTTCTGTTGCTACTGTTACAATCACTACAAAACCCAAAAATATTACTTTTGCTATCGTTACTGTTACTTCCATACTACTTTGCTACTAAATACTTTGCTGCAGATACTAAGTTATCCAGGTGTGGTTGAATTGACAACTCAACTGCTAATACTTGAGAATATTCTTTGGCTCCCCTTGTGTCGAATCAATAAATTTGGGTTGAATACTCTACCCTCGAAAACTGCTGCGATCCCCTATACTTGTGGGTTATCACACCCTCCCGGTAAAATGTTGCCGAGAAATCTAGCCCCAGCCACTACCCATGTTTTTGCTTCTTCCCTAACTTTCACAGCTACGCAAGTGGGAAGAGATGCCTTGTTATGGAAGACATGAGCATTCCTTTTGTTCTAGATCTCCCAGCACACAAGCATTTGTAATGAGCTTACCGCCATTCTGGAGTATCCCAGATGTCCCTCGTCTGGGTTTCACCATTGTTTGACTGTGTCAATGTCATGCCAAGCAGGTGTCATCGATTGCCAATCTAGCCATTTATAGATGGAGTTCCACACCCTGATCGTGAACCGACATTTGAACATCAGGTTGGCCGCCATTTCTTATAGCAAAAAAAAACTGACACTTTTTATACGGGACGACACGTTAGGCACGTTTGGCCCAAATACCTTTAGAAAATGCCTACAATAAAAAAACGAGGCAAACTGTCATGTGGGATAAATCTTGAGATTTATTAGTGGTTGCCTCATCAAACCTCCCATCCCTGGGAAGTACAGGAGTACAAAGCCACACTCTAGAATTACAAAAGGAAAAATATATAAAAGATAAGAAAAAGAAAAATTACAAAGACTAAACTACACTACAACTATTCTTCCATTTCTTATTCTTCAAGGGCCAGGTTTGTAAACATGGCTAGTAGTTCTGTGTTTTTTGCGGTGTGTTGGGCTCTCCTTCTTGATGGCTCCACATCTTTCACGGCCAACAGTGACTTCACCATATCAAGGGTGAGACTAGTTCTTCTATCTTTAATTATTCTTCTAGTTAGGCTGAAAGTAGACTCCTATGATACCACTGAGACGGGTATTGATAACACATCATGTGCTAATATGGAAAGCACTGGATATGTAATATTGTGTTCTTTCCACCACTTCGGTATGTTGAAGTCCTCATCATTGTCTTCATCGTACATGACTGATGGTGTCCTGCGCTAGGGGATGTGAGCCACGACGTATCCTGACCATGTGGGCGGGGCCGAGGACCCCATGGTAATTTACTAGTGGTCCGTGCTTGTCAGACCTAGGAGTGCCAAGATGGAAACTTCTGAAGACTTGGCGCCTACTCAAAGAATTAGAAATCGTCTACATCACAATTACCTTAGACGATCACCTCATACACACATATATCCTGTGGTAGATCAACCTGTAGTAGGACGTAGGGTATTATCTCTTCGAGAGATCCCGAACATGGGTAAAATCATGTGTCCCTGTTACCATCGTGCCAAGGCTACCAGCTCGGGACCCTCTACCCGAGATCTGTTGGATTTGACTCCACCATTGGTGGGCCATGCGGGTCCCTCTGAATAGTCAAAGCAATTTAGTGTCGTCATGACCGGCGATCAGGTCAACTCCAGTGTGATCTCGACATCGGGACACCCGCTCGCCGATTCGGCCAGCCAACCAGGCTGGATCAAAATTCTCGACCCCCATCTAGATATCAAACTCGACGGACTAAAACCTGTTGATGTGCCCTCACTCATGATGTCAGATCAGACCGAGGAACAGAAGGTCACCCTCGTCCGAGCACCGACTTTAAGTCAGGCTTGGAGTGAAATCTATGTTTTGCCCGATCCAGCTTGGAGCTCGGATCCGATGACCCAATTTGGAAACCAGATAAATCTGATTCCACGAAACATCATCCTTGAAACCGATGTCAGATCAGATCCTTAGAAAAATCATCCTTGTAACCAATGTCAGATCAGATAGTGAAGGAAATATGCCCTAGAGGCAATAATAAGGTTGTTATTTATATTTCCTTATATCATGATAAATGTTTATTATTCATGCTAGAATTGTATTAACCGGAAACTTAGTACATGTGTGAATACATAGACAAACAGAGTGTCACTAGTATGCCTCTACTTGACTAGCTCGTTAATCAAAGATGGTTAAGTTTCCTAGCCATAGACATGAGTTGTCATTTGATGAACGGGATCACATCATTAGAGAATGATGTGATTGACTTGACCCATTCGTTAGCTTAGCACTATGATCGTTTAAGTTTATTACTATTGCTTTCTTCATGACTTATACATGTTCCTATGACTATGAGATTATGCAACTCCCGAATACCGGAGGAACACTTAGTGTGCTATCAAACGTCACAACGTAACTGGGTGATGCTCTACAGGTGTCTCCGATGGTGTTCGTTGAGTTGGCATAGATCGAGATTAGGATTTGTCACTCCGATTGTTGGAGAGGTATCTTTGGGCCCTCTCGGTAATGCACATCACTATAAGCCTTGCAAGCAATGTGACTAATGAGTCAGTTACGGGATGATGCATTATGGAACGAGTAAAGAGACTTGCCAGTAACGAGATTGAACTAGGTATGATGATACCGACGATCGAATCTTGGGCAAGTAACATACCGATGACAAAGGGAACAACGTATGTTGTTATGCGGTTTGACCGATAAAGATCTTCGTAGAATATGTAGGAACCAATATGAGCATCCAGGTTCCGCTATTGGTTATTGACCAGAGATGAATCTCGGCCATGTCTACATAGTTCTCGAACCCGTAGGGTCCGCACGCTTAACGTTCGATGACGATCGGTATTATGAGTTTATGTGTTTTAATGTACCGAAGGTTGTTCGGAGTACCAGATGTGATCACAGACATGACGAGGAGTCTCGAAATGGTCGAGACATGAAGATTGATATATTGGAAGGTTATGTTTGGACACCGGAATGGTTTCGGATGAGTTCGGGCATTTTCCGGAGTACCGGGGGGTTACCGGAACCCCCCGGGGGGTTAATGGGCCTTCATGGGCCATGGTGGAAGAGAGGAGGAGGCGGCCAAGTGGTGGGGCGCGCCCCCTAAGCCCAATCCGAATTGGGGAGGGCCCCCCCCTTTCCTTCTCTCCTTCTTCCCCTCCCTTCCCCCTCCTAGTTGGACTAGGAAAGGGGGAAACCTACTCCTAGTAGGAGTAGGAATCCCCCTTGGGGCGCACCCATGAGGCCAGCCCTCCCCCTCCTCCACTCCTTTATATACAGGGGAGGGGGCACCCCATAGACACACAAGTTGATTTTAGCTGTGTGCGGTGCCCCCTCCACAGATTTCCACCTCGGTCATATTGTCGTAGTGCTTAGGCAAAGCCCTGCGTCGGTAACTTCATCATCACCGTCATCACGCCGTCATGCTGACAAAACTCTCCCTCGACCTCAGCTGGATCTAGAAGTTCGAGGGACGTCACCGAGCTGAACGTGTGCAGATCGCGGAGGTGCCATGCGTTCGGTACTTGGATCGGTTGGATCGCGAAGACGTTCGACTACATCAACCACGTTACTAAACGCTTCCGCTTTCGGTCTACGAGGGTACGTGGACACACTCTCCCCGCTCATTGCTATGCTTCTCCTAGATAGATCTTGCGTGATCGTAGGCAATTTTTTTGAAATACTACGTTCCCAATCAGTGGTATCCGAGCCAAGTCTATGCGTAGATGTTATATGCACGAGTAGAACACAAAGAGTTGTGGGTGATAATAGTCATACTGCTTACCAGCATGTCATACTTTGATTCGGCGGTATTGTTGGATGAAGCGGCTGATACGTCTCCAACGTATCTATAATTTATGAAGTATTCATGCTAATATATCATCTGTTTTGGATGTTTATGGACTTTACTAAACACTTTTATATTATTTTTGGGACTAACCTATTAACCGGAGGCC